>CAUYRT010085411.1:0-55000 GCA_963574885.1 Lepilemur ruficaudatus
ACAGAGTAGATTTTTGAATGTAACAAGATAAGTCAACTTGAGTGGTAATATATTTTGGGAAATCAGCTCACTACAAATTGTGACTGTAAACATTGTACTGTAAATGCTTTGTAGTTTTCCCCCAATAAAAAAAAAAAAAAAGGCAAACCACACACACAAAAAAAAACTAAGAGGCATTAAAAAAACTAGCAATTGTATGATATTTAGAAAGCACAATGGATCGTTAATTGTTGACTCAAGCTTTCCCATCAGAGGAGGCCTACATGTTCCTAACTAGAGGTCATACTATGAAGTAATGGAAATTTTTAGAAGATTTTCATAGGAATCCTAAATTATATAGTCAAAGATCATCAAGGGTTTTTAGAAATTCAACATCTTGAGGAAAAAACTGAGTCAAATTATCAGCTAAGTAAAATTTTTAGGAAAAGACATACAGTTTATGAATAATAAATAATGTGCATTGGGCTTACTCGTAAAAGAAAAAAGCCTGTAAAAATTTGCAGCAAAAAAAACCCCTAGAAAACCAGAAATAGAAGGAAAAAACTGAAAAATAATCATTATACAGAGTATATGGTGGTAATTTAAAATGAAATACTTACCAAATTTTATGTCTTTTATCAAGCTGCAATGCTAAAAATACATCCTTTCCCATTTCCCAACTCCTACTCCAGTTCTTAGAGATTTCACTTAGGGATAAAAAATTTTCTATAAATAATCTCATACTATCATCATTTTGTTTGGTTTTGTTTCTCTGAAACAGCTACCTATTCCTGAAAGTAATGCTTTCAGAAGGAAATGTCTGCCTCACAATGTACTTCTTTGTAGTTTCTTTTCCCCAAGTTTCTTTGACCTAGGTCTCCCAGAGAAGAAGTTTATATTTGAGGTTGAAAATAAAAATAATTACATGCATGGGGCCAAAGACAATTGTGGTAAAATTATTAAAGACTTACTCTTATCTAGATTTACCCCAAATGTGCTAGTAAATTACAATGAAGTACGAGAAAAATGCAGAAGGCATGTTCTAAAGTTCCATTTAAGGAAATCAGCTTAGGCAGTATTTCCAAACACTAATGGAACATTTAAAATCAGACACTGCTTAGAATGATAAAATAAATAAGTTAAAAATAGAAAATCAAGTAATTTTTCTATTCACTTTGAGCAAAAATCTCAAAGGAAGCTAACATCCTAAAGGATAAAATACAAATTTAATGTTTTCTAATTTTTTTCTAGGTATATAGGTATACAGTGATATTCTATGGCCATTCTCCCTTTTTACATATGATGATAGAAAAACAGAAATGCAAAATAAATAAATAAATAAATAAGCAGAAAATAATTCATTTTATTAAAAAATGAGCAATAATAAGTAGTGATATTGAACATAGGTCTGGGCCACTGTTTCTGAAGCAGGTACAAATGATGAATATTACCTTTTTTGTTATAATTTAAAGAGGTTTATTCTGAGCCAAGTATGTGTGACTAGTAGCCTGGACTACATGTTTTCAAGAGGTTCTGAGAAAATGTGCCCACAGTAGCTGAGTTACGGTTTGTTTTATGCTTATGTTGTTTTGGGGTTTTTTTTTTGGCAAAATCGTTGTTTTTTATTTCGAGATATTAAGGGGGTACAAATGTTTTAGGTTACATGGATCACTTTTGTAATGCTTGAGTCCTGGCTAAAAGTAGTGCCTCTCACTCAAATAGTGTTCATAGTACCTGTTAGATAGGTTTTTGCCCCTCCCCCTTCTCCCCTTCCGCCTGGTTGATTTCCACTGAATTTTACTTCCTTCTGTGCACACATGTGCTCATCGGCTAGTTCCAATTTAATAGCGAGTACATGTGGTGTTCGTTTTCCATTCCTTTTTTTTATTTCAAAGTATTATAGGGGTACAGAATTTGTGAAGAAGACCCCAATGCCAATCACAGCAACAACAAAAATAAATAAATGGGACTTCATTAAATTAAAAAGCTTCTGCACAGCCAAGGAAATTATCAACAGAACAAATAGACCACCTACAGAATGGGAGAAAATATTCACAAGCTATATATCTAATAAAGGACTGAGAACTCAGTACAAAGAACTCAAGCAAATCAGCAAGAAAAAAAATCAAACAACCCCTTTAAAAAGTGGGCAAAAAATATGAACAGAAGCTTTTCAAAAGAAGACAGATATAGGGCCAATAAACATAAAAAGATGCTCAACATCACTGATCATCAGGGACATGCAAGTTAGAACCACAATGAGATATCACCTTACCCCAGTTAGAATGGCTTTTATTAAAAAGTTCAAAAACAATAGATGCTGGCATGGATGCAGAGAGAAAGGAACACTCATACACTGTTGGTGGGACTGCAAACTAGTACAACCTCTATGGAAAACAGTATGGAGATTCCTCAAAGAACTGAAAGTAGACCTACCATTCCATCCAGCAATCCCACTATTGGGTATTTATCCAAAAGAAAAGAAGTCATTTTATCAAAAAAGGACACATGCACTCAAATGTTTATTGCAGCACTATTCACAATTGCAAAGATGTGGAATCAACCCAAGTGCCCATCAATTCGTGAGTGGATTAACAAAATGTGGTATGTGTATACCATGAGTACTATTCAGCCATGAAGAAGGATGAATTAAGTCATTTTGCAACAATTTTGATGGAACTGAAGACCATTATCCTAAGTGAAGTATCTCAGGAATGGAAAAACAAACAGTACATGTACTCACTGTTAAATTGGAACTAGCTGATGAGCACATACACGTACACAGAGGAAAGAAAAACTCAGTGGAAATCAATCAAGCACTAAGGGGAGGATGGGATGGGCAAAAACTACCTAATGGGTACAATGGACACTATCTGGGTGACAGGCACATTTGTAACCCTGATTCAAGCATTGCAAAAGCAATCCTTGTAACCAAAACATTTGTACCCCCATAATATTTTGAATATTACTCTTGAAAGGGCCTTCTTAGTTATCATGAATGATTAAATATTTTGAAGACTTCTTGGAAGTAAGGTAAGAAAGTTTTATGAGCATTAAAGGTGCTATTCAACCAAAAGAGCAATTCTCTCCCCCAAAATAAAATAAAATATATGTTTAAATCAAGAAATTTGGAAGTTGATGAATACTAAAGCTGAACATGTACGTTATAATCAAGCTAATTTTGGGGTGTAGCCTTTGGACAAACTCATTACTTTAGAGCCCATATTATATTCACTGGAGCTCTTTTTTAGTGATTCCCAGCCAATCAAAATCTTGAAATCTACCTTCAAAGGGATGGCATGATTTAAGCTGAAGCCTTTTCCATAACTAAATCATATTAAAAAGGGTCCAAGATGAATTTGTGATATTCTTAAAGTATGTTCATATTGATAACAAATTGTAGCAAAACCCAGGGTTTGTAAGAAATATAGAAATATTTTACTTGTAATTTTCTCCTTTTGATTTCACCTAACTGGAATGTCTATCTCTCCCATATACCAAAGCAGACAATTGTTTGATGAGAAATAAGGCAGCAGGAATATGATGATGGAAAGATGGAGAGCCCCAGCTCTACTCCAGAAGCTGTGTAAAATAGTCAGCATTTCCCATCACAGGTAAATTAACCCAAAAAAATACAACTCACATGGCAGTCAATGTGTTAATCTACAAAAAGACATGGACTGGAGTGTGGGAACTCAGGCTCCTAGATAGGGCCCCGCTGCAACTCTGCTGTGTTAATGTTTAAAGTTTCTCACAAACAAAGGACTAAGTTGAGAGAAATTGCAAATTCCAGTAGGTAGCAATGTTCATGGGGCTTTTCTCTTTTCAACACTCCCCAGTCTGTTTTGGTCCATGATTTAACAAAGCAACGGGTACAATAGCTCTGAACTCCTCACTACCTGGTACATTTAAAGATATTGCTAGCTGTGGAGGGCCTGCCTTCAATATCTTTCCAGCAGTGCTAATAGTTATAAACAGGGCCCATATTTTGGGGGGGAGGATATAAATTATATTTATGGTGAGTAGAATAAGGGAAAAGATTAGTTTGCTTAAATATTTCATAAATATCTTTATTTTCCTCCTTTTTCACTGTCATACAGGCCCTCTGGGTGCCAGTATCAGAGTGACAAGCCAGATGGGCAGTTGGCAGAGGGACCAAGACATTTCAACGGTGCTTAGCCCATACAAAATATCAAAACCTCTCTATTTTATATAACTGATCATAGAAGTTCTTCCACATGAGACACTTTTCTATGTATCAATCACAGTGGTATATAAAGCAGGACTAGAAAAGAAAACTAATACCATATGCAAAAGAATTTGTCACTGCATTATTCTTAAAACACTTATATTTGACTTAATAAAATATACAACCACAATAATTACTTAAGTGCTCTATTATTAATATTTAAGACCCCACGATTATCCAGATAATTAAGCACAAAGTACTTCTGGGACAGAGGGGAGTTGGTATGAGAGTTAAAGGAAGGGACATTGCAGACATTCTCTTGGTAACAGTCGTTATATGTATAGCTCCCTTCTGCCTCTCTCAAAAACCAAGTCATTCGGAACAGGGAACCAGATGAGCTAACAGTGGCCAAGAGGCCATTGGATATCATTGTTTTCACACCTCCAAGCCAAATGTTAAAATAGGAATAACTTCTTAAGGTCACAATGGCAATTTTATTTTTTGTAATTAAAAAGATGGAATTGAAAAGCTTAACATTTATGAAAAAATTCAATTTGAAAAAATTTAATAAAGCTTTTCTTATGTTTTTGTAAGCTTTGTAGATACATGTAATTAGTGAATTCTAGGTAAGTCTCTTTAGCATGTCAAAATTTCCTCTTCAAAGGAAAAAAATCACTGATAATTTGAAAAATAAAACTTATAAAAAGAAATAAGAGAACCATGTTTTTCTATTTTCAGTGAGAGATAATGTGTGTTACATTTTTGGCTACATGATTGCCTAGCATACTATATTCAATTTATTTAATCTACTGTAATTGGATACCTGTACTGATTCACAAAATCTAACCTGCAACAAATTACATTTCTTTTGATGACAAAGAATTGAATTCAGCATCGGGAGTTGCCTCAAACTGGTTTACAATTTTGTTATGCCTTAATTATCAACCTTAGCTGGGGGTGAGGGTAGGGGTAGAAAGGGGTGGGGTAATATTAATGTATTTCTAAGGTTGTTGAATTTATTTAGATAACAAGTAGCAATGGATGCTGCAAAAATCAAATTTTATAGCAATGCTAAATTACAAATTATCACAGAAGTCATCTTTTTAGTTGTTGAACTTGAAACATCAGCTTTATTATCTGCTAGGCACAATGTGAGTGAATTCCTGTGGCTAAGGGACTTCTAACTTTTGAACTTTGTGGCATTTATGGGAGGAAAAGCAAACTAACAGAAACAAATAAACAAAAAACCCTTCCCCTTGGAAAGAACATAAATTAAGATACCAATGAACGTATTCTTTAATGTTTCACTTTCTTAATATGTATACTAAATACTATGCCACATGTTTGTGCTGGAATGCACAATCGGAACCAGTATTGAAATTAGTATATAAAATATTTTAAATGTAATCATAAAAATAATATTAATATATTTCTGAGACTCTGCTAGGATCTATCTAGTCTTTATTTTTCTGTGTCTGCTCCAGGTTGATCTATTTCCTAGTTAGTTATTGGCTATAGCCAGTAAAATATATATTTCCAATATTTATTGGTTTCACTTAATCAAATCAAAAGGAATTAACATGTTCCCTCTTCTTTGGTTACATGTGATTGGCTGCCTAATGTTAATTAACTAGACCGATTCTCCTTTAAGTGACTTACTGTTTGAATTTTGTGGAAATCCGGGCAAGGAGGATGGACCGTTCATTCCAGGGAGAAGGACTGGAGGAAGGCCAGGGAGACCTGGGTAGGCTGCTGGCAGGCTCATGCCGTGGAGGGAGCTGCTGTCCATCACGCCTGGCTGCTGCACCGTTAAGCCCAGCACGTCTGAAGCTTTCTTGATGCGATCAAGTTCTTGTTGCGCCATCAGCTGTCGAACGGTGGTGGGCGCTAGGTAATCTTTCTCCCGATCAAGCTGGTTGCCAACAGTCTCCCTCACCTTTGCAATGTGCTGTTTGGAGAAAATGTGATCTCTGATGGACAAGCGGGCAGAGTACTTTACCGCGCAGAGGGTACACTCTGGCTTGGTGCCTTCCGTTCCGCTCTGATTGATCATAAAGGGCTTCCCTATGTTAATTTTAAATTTCTTTTCCTTCGCCCTTGCGTTTTGGAACCACACCTGGACCACGCGTTTGGGCAGGCCGATCTCATTCCCTAGCATTTCGCATTCTTGCATGGTGGGAGTTCGGTAGTCACTGAAGCAAGCCTTGAGGACCTTGAGCTGGAGATTGCTCATCTGGGTTCGGAAACGCTTGTGACCCGGGCGATCGTTGCTTTTGGATTTGAAAGGGTTGTTGGATCCGAAGGGATTCGGTGAGCTCGGGTCGGCGATGCTGGACGTCTCACTGCGGTCAGCATTGTCATCGGGGTCGTCCGTGATGTAGAAGCTTTGGTCGTGGTCACCATCTTTGTCACTGAAATGGATCGACGGACTCGTGAGGGAAAAGAGAAATTTGTCATCGCAGACCTCCGCGGTAGGTGTGGTCGCCGTTTTTGGCAAAGCGTCGAGAGTTTTCGGCTCCTTGGGAGACAAAGTGGGTTTCGCGTCTCCGGAACTGCCCGTGGTGCTTTCCATCTCGGCGTTTCCCTCGTCTCCGGTGGTGGCATCGCTGATCGCGGTATTAATTGACGAAGTCTCATCAAAATCAGTTTTATTTTGATCGTACCCAGCCTCAGCGGGAGGGGCGTTTAAATTCTCCACGTCCTCAGCACATTCCGCCTTGAAAGAAGAAGGGCTTAAAAGGTTCTTCGGTGACAGCTCTGCCGTCTTGCTAACAGGTGTTGACACGGTAGAAGCCAATTCATTCTCACTTGATAAATCAATTTTAGTTAATGGCAGAGACGGGTAATCAAAGTAAATGTATTTCTGCGGGCTCTCTCCCCCGTCTTCTGTTGCTATTAAGGGGCTTGGTGGCAAGCTGTAGCCCGCCTGCTTCCCCTCGTTCCAGTGCCGAGAGCGAATGTGGCTTTCCAAGGCCGACTTGGCTTTAAACAGGGCCCGGCAGAAGGGACACCGTTTGTGGGACTGCGCCGGACCCACTGCCCGGAACTGGCCTTTCCTTTCTCGTGCTCGAGTGTTCTGGAACCAGACTTGCACGACTCTTTTCTTCAGCCCGACTTCTCGTGCAATGTGATCCAGCATTTTCCTGGTAGGATTGGAGTCCAGCAGGTACTTCTCATAGAGTATCTCCAGTTGCTCCGGGGTGATGGTGGTTCTCAAGCGTTTATCACGGTGCTGGTCTTCGCCGCTATTGCCTCCCTCCTTTTCACTGCAGTTATTATCTTCTTTATCGTCCAGTTTCCTTTTCAGGGAAGCAGCAACTGTGGCGGGGGCCGTGGGGTGGGAGGAACTGGTCTGAGGTGGCATCTGGGTGAGAGAGCTGCTCAGCAGCTGTCCGGTCATCAGCGGATTGTTGGGGTCGAATATCATGTAGGGCATGTCCATGGGCCTTTCCAAGAACGGAGAGTGAAGGAACTGGTTTTGAGCAGCGAGGAAGTGCATGTGCTGGTGCTCCTGCCAGAGTTCCAGAGTTGGGAAGGCAACTGTGCACTGGTCACATTGGTATTGTAGTAACTGTGGAGGTAGACTGTTCTGGAGAGAAGTCATGGAAATCTGCAGTGGACTGGAAGGGACCGGGGTTTGAGAGGCCGAGGGAGGTCTTCCAAGAAGTTGGGGTTGTTTTGGTGGCTGTGGCTGAGGCTGGGCTGCGGACGCCTGCGGTGGGTCTGACGAAGTCGACGCTAACGGCAGGGCTGTTTTGGTGCCTTGAGAAGGGGGACAGGGGTCACTCTGCTTTGGCTTTTCTGTGGGATATTCAGGTTTTGGAGAAGTCTTCTCGGGTTCCGGTTTGGGTGACGGGATCAGTGGGGTGCTAGTCCCGGAGCCAGAACTCGCTGGAGGGGCAGCAGTGGTTTTGGCTGCATCGGTCTGGCCAGACACTGCGCAGTGCTTGTACACCACTTGGTCGGTGGCATCCATGGAGTCTTCCGTTTGGCTTTCATCTTGGGCATCATCATCTTCATCCTTATAACACTGCTTTTTCTGATGTGTAATCAAGTCAAAGATCCTGGGGAAAACCACACTGCACTTTTTACACTGGTACTGCATGTTGCTTGTACGAATATACCGTTCATTTGTGAGTTCTCGTTTTTCGTTATCTTTAGTTTCTGCTTGGTTTTCGTAACTCTTTCGTGCTTTCTGGCGAGCATTCTGGAACCATACGACAATAACCCGGGTTGGTAGATTGAGAACAGTGGAGAGTTGTTCTATTTCATCATCTTTTGGGTAAGCGTTTGTGTCAAAAAAGTCTTGTAGAACCCTAAGCTGGTAGTCAGTAAACCTCGTTCTAGAAGACCTTTTACTGAATGACGCATCAGATTTGTAATGTTCTAAAGAGGTGGGCTGTGGATCAATTCTGATATCTTCCAAAACAGTTATAGGAGGGTTACTGAAGTTGTACGGAGAATCCTTATTTCTCTGCCGTTCCTTAAAAAGCGTATTTCGAAACCAGTGTTTGATAACCTTTTGAGAGAGGCCAGATTTCTCTGCCATTTCTTGGATCTGTTCTTCACTTGGAGAGTTATTGATGTCAAAGTAAGCCCTCAGGATTTTTAGCTGGTCATCTGTAATTCTTGTCCGTGGGCGTTTGAACTGAGAATGCCTTAAGAAGTTGGGATCTAATCCGAGCTGCTGCTGGCAGAGCTGGGTGAGGTCTGCAGAGAGAGCGTCCATCTGCGGCAGCTGCAGGGCAAGCTGAGGAGGAAGCGCAGGGTGCTGCACCGGTTGCATCATGATGGAAGGAAAGAGTGGCAGGTCCAGAGAAACCGGCAGCTGGACCTGTGGGGGAGCAGAAGGCGGAGGCGGCGGGGGAGGGGGAGGCGGGGGAGGGGGTGGTGGCGGGGGAGTGGGTGGCGGAGCCTGCAGAGGAGTGGAAACCGTGTTGGGGATCTTTACAGGCCCCATAGAAGGTGGCTGAGGAGGAGCTGGAGGCAGGGGAGGAGGGGGAGGTGGTGGGGGCGGCGTTTCTGGTGAAGATGGAGAAATTGGATAAAGCTTGTCATAGGCCTCCCTGTACTGACGAGCAAATTTTTCAAGCGCTCCATATGGAAAAAATTGCCCATGTACATGTTCTTGGTGACTCTTTAAAATAAGCACATTGGAAAACAATTTACCACACGTTCCGCATTCCAGTTTGTCAGTGTTTTCGCCTTCACCGCTTTTGCCCTTCTTCTGTACCTTCTGCCTGTTCTCATTATACTGAATGACCAGTTCAAAACCAAAGTTTTCCAATAAAGCTTTGGCTGCATTTCCTCTGGCCCCTGAAGCTATTCGGGGTGGCAGGATGGATGGTTCCAAGGATTTTTGCTTCTTTGTGTCTTTGCCCTCTTTGAGTCCTTCCCCTTCACTTACAAATTCTTGCTTTGGTTTTTCTGGCTTTTCAGCAATCTCCTCTGCCTCCTTGTAAGACGGCATGTCCTTCACGATTTGGCAGTCTGTGCTCGCTACGTTGCTTTGCTCTTGTTTCAACAATTTGCTCGCCTGCTGCTGTTGCTGCTGCTGCTGCTGCTGTTGCTGCTGCGGCTGCTGTTTTTGAGGCTGCAGCTGGGGCTGTGTGGCTTGGTACTGTTGTGCTTGTTGCTGGAGTATCTGGAGCTGAGTTTGGCCAACGTGATGTTGGGTTTGAATCTGCTGCTTCAGGTCTTCAAGCAAGGAGCCAGCCATTCCTGTCATGCCGGGCATACCAAACGTTGCAGAGCCTGGCAAGCCCAAATCTGGCCCCAAGCTAAACTCCGTCCCAGGGATGTAGAACGGAAAGAGAAACTGAGGCTGCTGAAACTGCAGCAGTGCTTCCGGGGTCATAGGAAAATGAGGCAAAAAGGCTGGGTTTAGAAACTGAGGCTGAAAGAACGCAGCTTGCTGTTGTAACTCGTGCTGGAGTTGCATCTGAATTTGTGCTGGTGACTGTGGCGGGTGATGTGTAGGTTGAGCAGAGATTAATTCAGGAGTTTGCTTTTTATTTAATTCTTTGGCATCTAAATGGGTATCTTTGCTGTTTACTGCTGCTAAACTCATGGAATCTAACATCCCTTGACCGGGGCTACTAACGTTTGCTGCGATGCTGTGCCCACCGGCCACGTGACCACTGGGTTCCAGCTTTGCAGCCCTGGCCTTTGTCTGGTGGAGCACAGACCTCATGTGGATTTCCAATGTCGAGCTTTGGCTGTACGCAACATTGCAGATGCTGCACTTGTAGGGTTTGTTGTCTGTGTTGCTGTTGGTTTCTTGTGGGACAGGACTGGAGGCTTCCTGCAAAACCTTTTTCAATTTATGCAGGTGAGAAACTGAATTATAATGGACCAAGAGAATGTTCTTTTGGGTGAACGACTCTTTACACACTGTACATTTATATGGACGAGATGGATCGAGGAATTTTTCCATTGTAAAATTGGGCCCTTTTCTAAAAGGTAAGGTCCGCTTTGGTTCAGAGCCCATGTCATCTGGAATAGAGCTACTATCACTTCCTACAGGACTTGCCTTCCCTTCATGGTCCATCTCATACTCTCTCTCCATTTCCTGCTCCAGGCCATGGTCGTCCTGGGCCATAGTTTCACTCTCTGCCCACAGCTCTCCGTTCATGGGCAAGGAGGCATACAGCTGTTGAAGTTCCGCTTCACTCAGTTCGGGGTGACCTGCTTCCAGGTGTTTTTTTAAAGCCTGGAATGTACGGAAACTACGCTGGCAGAGGTTACACATTGTTGCAGCCCGAATTGCATGATACTGGGAATGTATCTGAAGCTTCTGCATAGTTTTAAAAGCCAAGCTACAGTGGTTGCAGCGATACTTATAGACGTGGCGGTCAGAAACAGAGAGCGGTTGCCTTTTTTGCTGTTCGCTTAATTGATCTTGCAATGTGTCGGGGATTTTCACATCCTTACTGCTATTTTTATTCCATTCCAACACTTCTGAAGGTTCTTTAGTTGGTTTCTGCTCCTCATTCTTTATTTCCACACTGGCCTTTGAATCCTCAAGACCTGCCATGCTTTTGTCATCCATAGGACTTTCACCTGTTAGGAAAAAAACACAAACAGATCTTTTATAGTAAGAAAATCTACTGCTTAAAGGTCAATAAATATTGTAAATAGGAGCCTCTATGGAGTTTCTGCTTAACTGATTTTTTTTGAAGAAATATTTATTGAGCAACTACTATGTGGCAAGCACTGAACGGGGTATTGGGCATATAAAGGTAAATAAGAAATCACCCCTGACCTCAGGGAATCTCAGGATAGGAAAGAAAACAAGTCAAAGGTTATTACAGTATGCTTCAATGCTGCAATCACTGTGATACCAAGTGCCATAACCTTGATGTTTGAGAAGGAACACACAGAATATTTTGGGGCTTCTGACGCTTGGATCCCCAAGATCAGTTACAGAAAACCAGATACTAAATATGCCTTGGAAAATATGGCTCTTGGGAATGTCATACATTTTTTTTTCCTCCATGCTTTAAAAAAAAATCTTCGATAGTAATAATCTTCAAGTACCCCACCACAAATGCAAGCTCCTGAGCGTGTTTTCCGCAGATCTCAATTGCAAGCAGGCATACCTGAATACTTCCCAGACCCCTCAGCTGTTATGGCTGCAGGCGTGTCCCGCTCTGATTTCTCGGAGGCGGCTGCTGGCAGGAGCATACTGTTTGGCATCATCACATCAGGGACAGGCACCTTTGCAAACCAAAGGGGTTCGTGTTAAAGGTACCCCAGAGATCACAAACTTCATCACGTCTCCCATTTGCCAGGAGCATATTCCAGGTACTTTTTTTAACCAAAGCAGGACATTTTGTGGATGTCACAGACGAATGCTACCCCTTCAAATTTCAGATCAATGCTGTGGCACTGTCATTATTTTCTTTTCTTTTCTTTTCTTTTTTTTTTTAATTATGGTTTGAAGGTTTTTGTAGGTTTAATTTTTGATAATGATAACCAAGAAAGTTTGAAACTCAACGTGCTTTCTGAGAATTTTGATTAACATTATGGGTATAAGAAGAAGACTGAAAAATGTGTTATTAACTCTGCTAGGCCTTGTATCATATTTTTTTTTGCTAAGCAAAAGAGACCACAAGTGGGCCTTGCCTATGATAACTATAACACAGTCCATAAAAGAGCTTTAAGTAGCTCAGAAGAAATACATTTCTATCAACCAATAGTTACAGATTCTGTACTGATGCCCTTACACAGACTCTGTCACACGTGCATCAAAATTTGGCATCCTTACTGTCATAAGCAGCTTCTCCACACAATCCGGAGACACACTGTGCAAATGCGTCAGATGCAGCTGTAGGTGCATTTTGTTGCTGAGGACGTCCTGGCAGAGAGGACAGCAGATGACGGGCTGCACCGAGTGCTGTGACAGGACATGCATCTGGATACGACTTTGGTCCCTACTATTGTAGTTACAATAAGGACACTGATAGAACTGGAAAACATTGAATAAACATGGCCACTATTAGTTAATGTATTTTTTATTGATACATAATAGTTGTACATATTTATGGGGTACATGGGATATTTTGACATATGCATACAATGTGTAGTGATCAAATCTGAGTAATTGAGATATCCATCACCTCAAACATTTATCGTTTCCTGTGTTGGGAGCATTCCAAATCTTCTCTTCTAGCTATTTCAACAGTTAATGCATTTTTATGACTTCTGAACATTAGAAGCAATACCAAGAGTTAATTCTATTGCCAATTGTGATATCTACATGCATTCAACAGCATGGAATCATTTGGGCCTTTGAAACTATCAGGAGCAATATTTAAAAAAAAAAAAGATTTATGCAACAAAGGGGAAAAAAACATATTTACCTGTTCATGACAGAATTTATTGTCCTCTGTAGGTTTTGACCTTTTTGTTGCAACATCCTCTTCTTTTGCCAGCAGGAGTGGCTGGGTGCCCCCTGCCACACTGACTTTTAGCTCCTTCTCTGGTGTGATTATCCCTGATTCCCCCCAAAATAGAAAAGCTCAATTTAAAAAAACATTTACAATGTCAAAATCAGAAAAATTATGTTTTTCAAAGAGTTATGAGGCCAAATCCACTGAATCATAGAAAGAACCAGTCAAGCACTTGTAAATGATGCTAATCTCAAAAGGCAAAAAGCAACCTTCTTTTTGTCCACCAACTAAGTGGACTTCATAAATATATTTTAAAATGTACTCCTGTCTTGTGTTTAGATAACCTTAGGTGGCCTTGAAAGATTCATCAATAACATGTGCTCTCTGGTGTCTCAGAATGCCTTTATCACATTAAAGCAAACCTACTTCCATTCACAAACACTAACTTAAAAAATCATTATTTCTACTAATGTTGAATTACCTATCTCTCTTCTGAAATTCTTAGACTCTGGAAAGATTTCAAAATTCCGACAAAAGCTGACTGGTTATCATTCAGAAACTCACATAATATTTTTATATCATGAATGGATTTAAAAATTGAAAAAATTATAAAATTAACCATACATAACATATCTGCTGCTGCTATTAGTGACTTACTCTTTGCTGTGGCTGTGTCAGCACTTGGCTATACACATAACATGATAGTACAAATCTCAAGAAGACAATTGTTTTGTGAGGTTAATCCAAATATCTGGTGTTAAAGACAATTCAAAATTTTGCCTAGATGAACAACGTAATGTGTAGGAGCCTCATACACATCAAAGAAAAGAGTGCAATTCTAATTTCCCAATCTAACAGAAAATTCTTTCCACCATCAATTTGCCCGATAATCTCCTCCATGAGGCTGGATATTACAGCAACATTGGGCAGGCATGTCACATACACCTCACGACAAACACAAAACCTCATTTACCAGCCATTCCAATCTCATCATAGCACGGCATCATCTGACCTTTTTTCTGCTGTTTATTATGAGTATTTCTAATTTTAACTTTCAATTTTCACCATCTTCCAGTCAATTTGCAACTAAATTATTTCCAGGGTGAGGACACTATCACTGGACAACTGGGTGCAAATACATCTTGAAATGCAATGAAGCTAAACCATTGATTGCTATCAGATCCCACGTAAATATATAGTCCAGGTGTAATCTGATTGTATGCTGTGCATGAAGATTTATCTTGAACTATCCACAGATGGTTCATATAAATGAACAAATTGTACCTTATTGAAAAATAACCCAGTTTTAATTTAGAAATAAAATCAAGGATGTTAGGGAAACAAAGTAAAAATAAACAACAAAAAAATACATTCTATTTCTACGCTGGATAGAGATTCACATTTTACACCATATAAATAATTTCAGAAATTTTGAATTTAGAAAAAAATTTGAAAGAGCGATTCCATAGAGACCAAAATTAAAATAGAATTTAAATGACATAATGATAATAATTATTATATATTCCCTTGGGGTTTGTGGTAGGTAGATACAGAATTAGTGCAAAATTTTCAACAGATTACACTGATACTTATTTCTAGATTTATAAACACTAGACTTTATTTGAATTGGTACATTTGTCCTCTACATACATCCACCTTGGAAAAAATTAGATTCTTTTTAGGTATTTGAAAAATCTGATTTATCAGATTTATACTTGAATAAATTTAAATTTAAGATAGGCTGAAAAGTTTCATTACATTAATTTAAAAATTATCCAAGTATTTGATATCCAAAGATATGTCAGAACAGGAATGTTTATCTTATAATTAACTATGGAATCAAAAAATATATATTTTTCTTTCTCAAAGCAGAGTATACTTTGTGCTATTATTTTAAAACATTTAAGAAAATAATATATTTAGTATTTTAAAATAAAATATATTGCTTAAAGTGTCAGACTAAGTTGAATAAAATGATTATTATATAAATCAGCAAATGTCTATGGCTTGCCTTCTCCTGTGAGATTTTTCTTTAAAAGTTCTCCCATTAGTAAGTAAGAATATATTTCCTTACGAGAATAATACTATGTCACATCCCCTTATCATTCTTTTGTGTACATGGTAGAATTGAACATGACCAAATAATAAGTTGATTCACTTCCCTATGCTATCAAAGACTGTCACACACAAATTAAAGAGAATTTCCATGACTGTTGCTTGCAGGCGAGCAACAGAAATATAATAAACTTTCCAGAAACTTATAAATCTATTAAATGTATAGCTATGGACTTATTTCCATAAGCACGTATTATATGCATTTTATTCTAATATTGATATGAAGGATCAAAAAAAGTATTGATTTCAAGGTTTAAAACATTTTGCTAAGCCTATACATTGGTATGCATATTTGGTATAATTCATACCATTAAGACTATATTGTTTTTATTTTTTGCTTATTAATATTCATCAAAAATATAATTGCTTTTGAATTTAGTTATGTTCCATGTTGCATCAAGAAAGTAAGAGCTAACTTTTAGGATCACTAATCATATGGCCATTGCAATGAGTGTTGGGTACAGTATTCAATCCAGTATATGTGTGTCAACTTCAACATTTTGGGGCTAATTTAGTTAATTAAACCATAATCTTAATATAAGCTAGGAATCTCTTAAAGTCCATTTTATTTTAAATGTAAAAGAAGTTATAAATAAAGGGTAGGCTACCTAGCTTTAGCTAGGCACCCTAGAAATGCATGCTCCTGATAGCAAGAGGAAGCAGAGAATGCTGAGATGTGGTAACACAGGATAAAAACAGACTACTGAAGATGAAGGTGGTCAGCAGAATTATTTGTAAAGGTGATGGTAGTTATATTCTATGTGTTATGCCTTTTATATTCAAAGAGGTGCTATCTCAGGTTTAATATTACGGCCTCTGTGGTAAATTATAGGAAATCAACTCTGGGTCTTTTTTCCTGAATTGTGTTATCCTGGAAATGTCTTCTGTAAAATAAGGGCCAATTAATTTTAGAAAGGTTTTGATTAAGTTTTGTGATTGCTCATAGTTTATGTCTGCAACTTTATTTGAAATAAAACCCTGTTTGTCACCCTAGACCAGAAAAAATTCTGAAATGGAATTATAATTCATTTTGTTTTATTAAGGACACCACAATATTCTCAAAGAACAATGTCATTTTAATGTATTTTAACTAAAAAATGAAGTCTAATTACAAATAAGCACTGCCAAATAGATGAGTCAATGATTATCTGTCAGTTATGGGATTATTTAACTTGCATGAGATTGCTAATATAAAAATGGCATAATTCATTTCGATGCAGATGCCGCCTACTTAATAATTTTCAATCCCTAAAATACAGAAGGTTGTAAAATGGTTTATACTCATAACAAGTGAGAAAAATCCAATAACACACATGTACTCAAAGCAAATCTTGAAAAAACAATAACACAAAATACTGAGTTATTATTTATGAGTCAGTGTGTTTGGTAAAGTTTGAATACTATAAAACTTGAACATAACAGAAGACGCTATTAAACTCCAAGTAATTCTAAATTATAATTACTGGTACAGTATTCTTTTTAATGAGACTAGAATGAAAGGATGATTTTAATTGCAATAATGAAGGTTAATTTCCATCTTTCCTCATGTTTACTCCCTTATTAAAAAGTGGTCCCCTTAGCCATGGCAGAGACATATTACATTTTCAATGCAAATGTATTAATCTGGATAAACTCTATATTAATTCTTGTACCACACAGAGCTATAATTTGGATTATAATTAATCTAAAGTGGCACTAGATTTAAATGACAATATAAATGAGGCATTAGAAGGCTTTTCCATTATGAATGAATATTCAACAAATATAACAAGCACATTGCCAAGTCTCATTTTGAAAGCTCTAGTCCTACCGATTAATGTCAGCAACATAGCACAACAGCTTATACAAACATAGTCTTCCTAACATGTGTTCATTCCTTCATGTCTAAAAAATGCTAGTGAAAGGGGGTCAAACTATTTTCCCATCTTCTAACATATTAAGATAGTAATTCATTTGTAAGCTTGCTAGCATTCTTCTTTACATTTATGACTGATGTAAGGAAAAAACTACATATTTTATGTATATATATAAGTGGTTAATCGTTAGAAATATTTACAAAGAAAAATATTCAAGTAGTAATATTTTTAACCAAATAAGATTCAATTTAGAAAGCAGAAAACTTTGTTCAAAGTTCATGTTCGTTGTCAATCACAAGAACTGCCTTGAAGGACGGGAGGTTTCAAAGTTAAATATTTGCATCTCAGCAATTGCTTTTAGTTGGTCCTTGCTTAAAGCCCATTTTCATCCCTATGGATATACCTGGGGAGGCATTTCTACAGGGATAAAATTTGTTTTAAATAACTACCATTATACAATGGTCTGTATCCTCTCATATGCCTAGTCTTGTCTGGCTAGTATAATTAGGCGCCAAAGGAACGACAATAACTCATCAGGCCATTAGGGAGTGATTGAGTCCATTACTTATGCAGAGCAGTAAATGGTGCTGCTAGTGGAGATAGAGCCCCCGCGTCTGTGGTATGTTCCAAGCAAGACTCTTTCCTCAGTGCTAAGATTAGATCCATGTTCAAGGGATTCCCAGAATCCATCCTTTACAAGGTACTAAATATTAGATATTGAAAACCTAGCATAACGTCATATACCTAAGTATTACACGGACATTCAGTGAACACTAATGTAACATTTGTGTGTTATTCATTCATCTGAAGAATGAGAAGGATATATACTCTGCAATCTGTTTTAGCACTGTGTGAAAGATGCCACTGAATACAGACAGAATCCTGTCCTCCCTCAACCAGTCTTGATGAGGTCCATTGTAAAGAGTGAATAAACTGACCACTTTGCTATTTCCAATCTTTTCCAAATAACTTTAGATAGTACTACCCTTCACATTAACTGATCACTGGGTACTTTAAATTCCTTGTCAGTAACCCCAGGAGCCAGTTTACTAATATACAGCTATGACATCTTTTTACATTGCTTTAGGCTCAATACCAACCTTAGCTCCTCTTTGTTAAAATCAAATTAGAATCATATGTTAGACACTATATCCCAGAAGCAAATTGCAATGGCACTTTTCTCACTGGACTCCTGAAAGAAATTTATCATCGAACAGTGTGGGGAGAGGAGCAGAGAAGACCTTCAGATAATTTTTGAAGCGAATGTAAAACTTAAATATGCAAAGACTGATTTACAAATATGGGATAATTCAGGTTTAAATAAACTGGCATGTAAAAATGATATTTTTTGCACAACCCAATGTCTTCATAGTGAATACAAGCTTCTTTATATGCGGCTGTCACTGGAATTCAAGGAAAAGATAGATGACTACCTGAAACTAATAGGCTTGAACCCGTTTCAGCACTTCTTCTGCTTCAATGAGTCCAACATAATAAAACTAGGTATAGCGTGCAGCAAAAGTAGCCAATGTAATATTCATTGCGACCATAGATTTCCATCTCATACATACAAAGCATGGATGAAGTCATATATTTGCCAAATCAAACACAGAAAAAGCCTTAGGTATCCACACCAGATGCTGGCCTAGGGTTTGTTTGTGCACAAGTAAATGTCATGACACGAAGGTTTGTTTTCAAAGACAGTAGCTTTCATTACTGGGATTTGTCTATTCCACAAGATCAAAATTACCCAGCACCTAATCCCTTTTCAATGATATTTCCTCTTTCTTAGGCTGAATCATCTGTAAACTTTTTCACTGGATTTTGTTTGAAATGCCTCAAATAGATGCCCTGAAAAAGGGCAAATTCCTGAGTGTAAGTTGTAAAAAAAAAAAAAAAAAGCAAGAAAAAATAGCATTTATTTTTAGGGTTACGTGGTTTGGGGGGGAGGGGATGCATGTGACTGAATGACAAAATTCGAGTGATATCTAATCCTGTGCTTATGAAAAATTAATATGCCATCAGAGGAATCACAAGTATAGCTAAGATTAATGAAAGACGCTTAAAAAATTACAAGCACACAAACTGATTTGATTAAAAAATAATCTCACTGGTCGTCCTGTAATATTCTTCAACTTATCCACATCTATTCTGTCAGATGGTTATGATTAAAAATAGGTCAATGGGAGGCTACTGATAGAAATCACATGCAAAATGCACATGCAATGAATAGTAGTGGGAATGTTCAGACAGTTTAAAATGAATAAAAGCTTTTAATAAGCTTTGCAGGGGGTGGGGGGATTGAAGGAAGGGTTGATTGCAGGGAATGGGTGTAGGGAATGAAAGGTGAAATATTCTAGCATCTTACCAGAGTCTTTATTAGCGATTTTGCCCTCACTATTGTCTCTCTCACTTGTGTCTTTCTCGTCATCCTCAGCCACTGCTGTAGGCTTGGTAGCTCCTTCTGCCTCCTCACTTTGTTCTTCTGTTAAGAAAGCAGACCAGTCAATAGAATTGAACCCACCCTCCCCACAAAAAAGCACACACTGAAATAAACTAAGTGACCACTTGAGATTTTGTAATTTATGAATGTCTGCGGATATGCATACCCAAAAGAGAACGTAAGTTCATGCAAAATCTACCTTAGAGCATGCCGACTGTAGCCTGTAGCAATACAAATTTTTATCTAAAAATTTTTATCTTTATTTCTTTTGTATCCATTGAGAGCCTGTGTCTGTACTAAATTAAAATAAATCATCTTTGGCACACTTTAAGCTGATAAACGATTTTAAAATTGGGTCTAAGGCAAGCCTGTGGTTTCAATGGTAGAACCTTGCAACAACATGAACCTACCCATTGTTGGGAACCACTGTTGGAACCCAGTGTTCCATGGACTTGAATAAGTGTCAGAACAAATGAGATTCTTAGAAAAATTTCTTAGAGAAATAATGTGTTAACAACGGGTTAAATATAAGGCAGGTGTTACTCCTGCCTTTAGACTCCAGATCCCAGAGGAATTCTTTGTTAGAGTAACTTTGGTTATGTTGCGGATTTTTTTTTTCTGTAGGGGGAGCTATACAGGGCATAGGACGTAACAAGGTGTACCTCTTCTATGACAACCCCATCACCCCACACCTCATTCACGGGTTCACACCGGCTAGATTACATGGAAATCCTTATAGTAACTCAACCCTATTTAATTATTCTGTAAATCTTAGCTATGCCACTGCCGCTGGATTAATCTGTTTATGCAGTTAGCCTCTATGCTGGGGCTGTGTAACACTAATCCGTGAAAGGCCCACTGTTCTCTTTCATCCTGCGATCATTTGTCTCTCACTGTGTTGATGTCACATTTTAATGAATTTTTAGCAATCTGAGTAATGCCAGATAACCAGGCTCGCAACTCCCCACAGCATGGCATGCTGTTTTCATTGCAGCACAAAAAATAAAAATCATACTCCCCTGTTCAGGTAGGAATTACATAAATTAGGAGAAGAAGGTAAAATGGGATTTGAAGCACCAGGCTGCTCAATTTCATAAAATCTTTAATGACCATATAAATTAACCCTGGAAAGGCAAAAGGTCATCAACACACATTTGCATACACTCTTCTATTTGCTTTTGATAAGCAGAGCTTTTATGCAGAGAACATGATACAATTAACCCTTCAATAACCATACAAAACGCTGCTATGGACATTTTAAGTGTTAAGCATTAACTGAAAATTACACACTGAATAAAATTTTCATTGCAAATGCTATAGTGATTGAAAGGGGAAATCGTGGCCCTCTCCACACCCCATGTTTTATTAATAACGTTCTGACAGCAGAATGAAATATCCACTGTCATATGTAGCAGCTGAGCACACACAAAAAATATTCTATTTAGTGCCTCACTTGCCAGCCATGCTCTGCAACTGTATGAGCAGGAAGACAACAGAGGGGGACAGTTCTGGGCTCAACAGGAAATTCCAAAAAGCTAAAGGGAAAACAAGGACATTTATACATTCAAAATAAGAGTTTGTTTCATCTGTGAGTCCTCAAAGGCACCATATAAATCCATTTTATTCCATTTCTACACTTCGCCTTTGCACAAAAGCAGAGAGGAGGCCCTTGTTTAGGTGGTCAGTCATCTGAGAGTTTGGGGAAAGCCTTCCTTTCAGGCAACTACACATGGAAATTTTACTTTAAAAAGAGAGAGAATCAACACGTCTGGTTCTAGCCTGCTTTCACCCATCAGTGATAATTACTGAGCAAACGCAGGCTCCTTCCTCCCAGCAGAGGCCAGGCTGGTGGGTACGGTGGTGGTCAAGCTGGCTTTGGGAGGCTGGAAGGCTGAGATCACGACTGGATGGGGCTGTGTCCCTCCCAAGTCCACACACGTGATGTGACATCCAGTGTCAAGCCCGCGACCTACACCAGCCCGTGGCAATTACTTTTCAACTCATCCTGGGGAAGGGATGCAAGACTTCTTTGAGAAGATTTACTGGACCGTTCCCCCAGGGCTGGAAAATGAAGTGTCAGAGTGCTACTGAGTGTCCTTATCTTGAGGGGACATAAAATTGTAAGGGCTATCGCAACTCACATTAATAAAACATTGTGTGTCAGGAGAAGAAAAAGAAAATTATGAAGGCACTAAAATAAAGGCTACAGTATAATCTGGGTCTCATCAGACAGATTTTGCAGGATCCTCTTCTTCATTTTCTGGTATGTGTTTTAAGTGTGAGAGAAATTCCCAGACATGTTCTTCTATACATCACTGTGGTGTCTGACCTCAGCCTGACCCTGGCAACAGTTTGAGAAATCTGAATGTGAACAAAGACTCTGTGTCAGCAGCAGGGAAAGATTGTGGGATAGACTCTCGCCATCAACTTAATCGCAAACAGCAGTTCTGAGGCCATAACTTTGCCGGGCTCCTCCAAGCCACAACTCATAACCTTTAGCGGTGGATTCGCCTGCAATGCCCTGCTTCTGTGACTTTCCCCCCCCCTCTCTTTTTGAGTTCTTCCTTTGAAGTAGGCAGGCAATTAGCTCTAATGCTCAAGCAATTCAGACCTGTTTTGTGGTTTAGAAGGCGAAAGCTGTTTATTACAGGTAGGCTCTTTGGAGCCATAAGGACTTTGCAAATTTTTAATCATGCAAAAAATAATCAAAAGGTAACTTACACACGCCATAAAGTTTCATATAAGTCAGAATAAAAGGTCACTTTTATTCTCAAAGAGAGTTTTAGAAATAAATTTCACATTCGTTATATAAATAGACTTTAGAGTCAAGAGTAGGAATGTGAGAAAGTACTTTCTCTAGAAAAACTTTAGGTTAGGTTTTGGGGTTATGGGAGAGGGTGGCTACATTCTAATTTTCAAATGCCACATTTCCCCAATTGTAAAATATCATAAAATATAAGATGCTTTACAGGAAAAATATATATACAACATTAAATGTATTAAGGAGAACTTTAGAACTGAGGGAAATACACTATATAAAATTCCAAAACAAAAATGCTAAAGTTGCTTTCATTTTCATCAATAAGTCTCTTCACTAATATATTACATGCAATAAAAATGAAAAATCAAAAAACATTTCATAATACTGTTGTATTCAGCCTATGTATACACACATATATATGTATATAGCATATGTATATCATATGCATTTTAAATTATTCTTTTGCCTCATGGAACATAAAAATACAATATCAATTTGTATATTAATTTTTATGATACATATATACTTAAGCTTAAAATGTGCATTAGGGTCCATTAGAACTTCCCAATTTTCAGACAATTGATAATACATTTTCATTTTTCGATGTTTCAAAACAGTAGAAAGAAGACAAAATACTTTAGCCTTATAATACAAAAGTATGGTACAATGAACTTTCCCCAGCATTTTTAACATGCCTAAAATGACAATCTTATAAGTTATTCTATATATATATAAATCAACTATATTTAAAAGAAAAGTTTTTGAATGACTAGCTTAGAATGTTTTCATTTGAATAACAAATGACTGGAAAACCACTATTTACGCTACAAAATGAGACAATTTCTAAGAAAATCTACAATCAATTAATACTTTAGTGGTATCTCTCTGATCTAAGTACCTGCCAGTTGTGCTTGATTCCCATTGTTTTAATATACAACTGGATTTGAGAATCCTCTCTTCGAAGCCTTCTAAGTAAGCACTGCATACTTTTTAACCTCGTGGAGTGATCATGTAAAGAGGAATGAGAGTATAGTAACTCAAATATCTTTTGTTTTATAGATTGAGCATCTTTATTGAAGACGCTGAGCTTACATGAATTCTTGCCTGGAGTTGTCCATGATCTCTGTGCCAGTCACTCCCCACTCAAATCTATCTGCCATATGATCTACTTAAATCTGACTTCTCTACTTAAAATCTTTCAGTGCCTCCCATCACTTATGAAGAAAAAGTTCAATCTTCTGTACACAGTAAGAAACCGCCAAGATACCTGGTCCCTTTCTACCACTCCAGTCTCATCCTTCTTTACTTCCTGCCTAGCACTGAATGCTCGAGACCAGTCTTTTCAAACTTTAGGTTGTCAGAATCATCTGGAAAACGTATTAAAATACAGATTGCTGGATTCTATCTCTAGAGGTTCTATTTTCATAGGTCTAGAGTGAGGTCTGAGAATTTGCCTCTCTAACAAGTTCCCAGGTAATGCTCTCTTCCTGGTCCAGGTCACATTTTGTAACCACTGTTCAAGAAACACGCAACTGTTTGTAATGCCCTCGCCCTCCCTATACACACCGTTACATTTCCTTATCTTACGTAGAACAACTTTTCTTCACTACATAACTCCCACTTTTCCTTCAAGCCCAACTTGGGAAATATTAGTTTCAATATCTGTGAAAATGGAGTTAATATGGAGTTAAATATCTACTTTAAAGGTTTATAATGAAATAAAACATAAAAATCAGTCATCATAGAGCCTAATACAAAATAAGTATTAAAAAATGATAGCTGTCTTACTAGTACTAGCAATTGTTTCCTTCTCCGAAAAACCTTCTGTGAATCTTGAATTAGGATTCATGTTTCTGGATAGGTTTTCTTTTTCTTTTTGCTATGTATCAATGTTAAACAACTTATCATTGTATGTGGAAATTATCTGTGTATTGCCTACTTGCCTTAATAGGTAAATGTTTTCTGAAAATAGTGATTATTTTATTTATCTTTGTGCTAGAAACACCTGGAACAGTGCTTGGAATATAGCAGGTAGGCAATACATGTTTGTTGGAACAGTGCATTGAATGTAGGAAGCAAAACTGGGGGAAGAAAAGGAAGACTCTAGATGGTATCTCATTCCTCTATTTAAAGGGGGTATTTGTTCGTTTTGGGTTTGGTAGCCTGGTTTGGAGTTTTGTTTCTATTTTTATTTTTTGCATTTTTCTTTCTTTACTAATCACATTTATTATTCAACCCTCTCTAGGCTGACTTCTATTCATACTAATTGCTCTTCTCCAAGTTACCAGTGACTTCCATCCTATGAAATTCAATAGTCACTTCTCTGTGTACATCTTACTTCCTTTTCTCAACAGTTGTTACTACTCCCTTCTTCTGGAAAAATGTATCTCTCTTAGATTTCATTGCATCAGACTATTGTGGTTTTTACCCTATCTCTCTGAGAGTTCCCTTTCATTCTTCTTTGCTGGACCTCCTCTATTAAAAATCTAAATATTGGAGTGTTTCCAGCATTGGTACTAAGTCTTCTTCTCTGTCTACATTATCACCCTACATGATTTCATGCAGACCCATGAATTTAAATTTTATATCTCCACTCGGATGTCTAAAAGGTATATCAAACTCAGCATGCCCAAATCAGAGCTCTTGATTCCCCCTCGAAATATCTCACTTTGTTTTTCCCTCATCTTCAACGTCTTGGTTAGTGGTATACCATCCAACACAAACAAGGGCCATCCTTGACTCTTCTCTTTCCTGCTCCTATGCAAGCTATCGATCAGCAAGTCCTACTATTTCTACTTCCAAAATATTTAATGTATTCTGAATCCATCTACTTCTTTATATTTCCACCGCCAGTACCCTTAATCTCTTACTTGTATTCCTGAAATGGTCTCATAACTAGGTAAAACTTATTTTTGCTTTCCTATAATGTATTATGCACAATTAAATAAAATCAAGCCATTCTTTTGCCTGAACCCTGTCAAAGCTTACTGTTTCACTTAGAATAACAAAATCAGCTTCTTACTAGAGCTGAAATGGTTAGGCCTTCGCCTCCTTTCCTGACTGCATCCTATGCTGCTCTCTTTCTTATTCACTAATCTTTGTCCATGTTAGCCTTCTTTCTTTTCCTGGAATGTGACCAACTTCTTCCCACCTCTGTTGGGAATACGTTTCCCCAGATTCTGCATAATTGGCTCCTTTTCGTTATTCAGGACTCAACTCCCCTGTCATTTCCACAGAGAACTTCTCTGATCACTGCTTCTAAAGTAGCTCATCACCTGTCACACAGACTTCAGCAAGAATCACTACCACCTGGAGAGGCTTGCCGGATCCCTTGCCCAGTGTTTCTGATTCAGTAGGTCGGGGTGGGGCCCAAGAATTTGCATTCTTACAAGTTTCTAGGTTGTGCTCATGCTGCTTGAAAGGGACGGACCACACTTTGAGAACACTTGTTCTAGCATATCACCCCGTTACTTTCCTTATCACACTTACTGCAATCTGAAAATAACTTGTTCATTGATTTGTTTAGAAATATTGTATAAAATGAGGGATCTCATTTGTCTTATTTGTAACAGATGCCCAGTAGTCCCTGGAACATAGAAGTTGCTCACTAATATTTTGAGTAAAACTGAATGATTTCTGATTTTATTATTTGGGCAACTAGGTCTATGGCATGATGTTATCAATGAAGATGGAGAAACGGGAAGAAGAAATGGTTTTGCAGAAAAGAGAGTTCAATTTGGACCTTATATTTGACTCTCTTATAGAACATCTAGATGAAAACATCCAGAAGGCATGGGGATATCTACATCTAAAGCTTCTTGGAGAGATTGAAGTGAAGAGATAGATTTTGTTGTCACTGTTTACAAAACAATAAAGAAATGTATTGACCACAGGGAGTGGCATCTTTTTAGCTTGATATTTTTGTCATAAGTCTCGATTTTGCCATATTTCTTCCAATCAAGTCATTAATGGACTCTTTAATTGGTTTGAGATGTGCGAGCGAGACTGGGCTTATTCTATTTTGTCCTAGTTTTCTAGAGTAAAATAATATATAAAATAAAAAGTATTCATGAACTATGCATAGGTGAAAGTAAGCTTAACTTTGAAGCTGAAATGTTTTAAGAGGGCCACCCTAATTAATATCGGAGGGATGTTTTCACTTGCAAAATTTTTTTAAAGTATTTCAATATACCATCATGAATGCAATTGACCTTTATAATCATTTCTTGTTCCTTTTATCATTGTCTCAATTGTTAACACTAATAACATTATTTTTCCACTTATATAAATCTGGAAACTGAGGTCATACTTATACAACAGAAATAAATGAGGTGTGTTATATACATGGGTGAATTTTCTTTTAATTTACCTGAATATAATGCAGCTAGAAAGGTATTACTGCCTCTTTTTAACATACATACACATGCAAAGCACAAGGACTCATGAAAATGTTGACTTGGCTACACAAAATCCAATGAATTGATTAATTATCAAACATAACTCCACCAACCAGGTTGTTTGACTTGGGAAAAAATAATATCGATCTTATGGACATTCACTTTGTCAAAAACTGATCATTTCGATGAAGCATCATAGTGCATAAATGTAGAAGTGAGAAATAATCAAGCAGAAGTTACTTGTTCTTTAAGAAGCAAAAGATATCCACATGTGAAAAATAAATCTAGACACATCCTTCAGAAAAATTAACTCAAAATGGATCACAGATCTAAATGTGAAACATAAAACTATAAAACTCCTAGAAGGTAACATAAGAGAAAATCTAGAAGGCCTTTGATTTGACAGTGACTTTTTAGATACCACACCAAAGGCACAATCCATGAAAGAAAGAATTGATAAGATTGAATTTATTAAAATTAAAGTTTTGTTCTGTGAAAGACACTGCCAGAAAATGATAAGACAAGAAAATATTTGCAAAACATATATCTGATAAAGGACTGTCATCCAAAATATAAAAAGAACTCTTATAAACCAATAATAAGCAAACAACCCATCCAATCAATAAATGAGCCAAAGACCTTAGTGGACACTTCACCAAAGAAGATATATGGATGATAAATATGAAAAGATATTCCATGTCATATGTTATCAGGGAAATGCAAATAAAAACAACAATGAGACACAACTACACACCTATTAGAATGGCCAAAATCCAGAACACTGACAACACCAAATGCTGACGAGGATGTGGAGCAACAGGAACTCTCATTCATTGCTGGTGGGAATGCAAAATAGTATAGCTACTTTGGAAGACACTTTGGCGGTTTCTTACAAAACTAAACATACTCTTACCATGTGATCCAGCAATTGTACTCCTTTGTATTTAACCAAAGGAGTTGAAAATTTATGTCCACATGAAAACCTACACAGATGCTTATATTAGTTTTATTCATGTTTGCCCAAACTTGGAAGCAACCAAGATGTCCTTCAGCATGTGAATGGGTAAATATATTTTGATATATAGAGACAATAGAATATTATTCAGCACTAAAAAGAAATGGGCTATCAAGCCATGAAAAGACATGGAGAAAACTTAAATGCATATTGCTAAGTGAAAGAAGGCAATCTAAAAGGCTATATGTTGTATAATTCCAACTATATGACATTCTGGAAAAGTCAAAACTGTGAAGACAGTAAGGGATTGGTGGTTGCCAAGGGCCAAGGGGAGGAAGCAATGAATGGGCAGAGCACAGAAGATTTTTAGGGCAATGAAACTATTCTGTGTGATATTATTAATGTAATGGTAGGTATGTGTCATATTTTTGTCCATAAAATGTATAATACCAAGAGTGACCCCTAATATAAACTATGGTCTTTGGATGACACTGTTGTGTGAGTACAGGTTCATCATTGACCAAATGTATCATTGTGGTGGGGGATGATAATATTGAGGCAGGGGACAAGGGGTATTTGGGAAATCTGTACCTTTCTCTCAGTTTTGCTGTGAACCTACAATTGCTCTGAACAATAAAGTCACTTTACATATTTCCAAATATTGGATATATATGATTTTGCTTTTCACTGATTTGTTTAAGGGATCTGATAAGATCTAATTAGAGCATTTCCAGAGAATGTTTATTACATAAATTATGAGAGTAACAAATACAACTCATTTAGGACAAGGCAAGACTGTGATAAGTAATAGAAACAATTACCTGAAGGTGCTCTCAACTGCTGCTCAGTAAGATCATCTTCGCAGGTCCTGGCTCCCAAAGAGGCAGTTTCTGCAGAGGACATCAGAGTGAAAGGGAATTAGTGAGCCATATCCAGCTCTGATATCACATCTGATATCACAAGAATTCAAAGTTTGGCTATCAGAAGAGAAGTATCAGGTGGAACTCAGTTGAGTCTCCAGCACACCTTATAGCCTAGTGAGCAGTGGTTGGCGGAATGAGTCCAGGGAGTGGTAGGTTTAGATTTAATTCCTGATAATCAGCAACACAGAACAAATGCAACAATACAGATAAAATATGGAAGCAGGAAAGGCTCATTCTGATTTTTACCTTTTAGCTATTTGCCCAAGACTACATTGGAGGATCACATGTTACAGCAACAATGGCACGTTACACAAATTATGAGCATACTTTTACTTCTCTGACAAGGGACCAAAAAGAAAAGGAAAACTCATTACTGTGTATGATAGCTGATGTGAGAGACCAAAGCACACATCAGGCACTCGAGGGGGACCCCCGAGGAGTAAGTCCGAGTCGTCAATAAATCCACATCTTCATTCTGATCTTTTATTTGAGCTCCACGGCAGAAGTGCCAACAACGTCCTGGTTTGCTAAACTCACCCCTAAACACAAATCATTATTTTCACCTGACTGCATCTTTCTTTTTGTTCCCTGTTGTAGGGAAATCTATTTTAAAACAATAATTTAAAAAAAAAAAAACAACAACCAGACCTCAGAAGTCACCTTCAATACGTCATTCTTTCTCCACACTAAGTCATCACATGCTGTTCATTCCATGTTACAATGTCCCTTGTCACTATTTCCTCTGTCCCCTTCTCTTCCTTGACAATTTCAATAGCCTCTACAACAATCTATCTTCCTCTCTGCCTTGAATTCTTTGTCTTTCCAATTTAATCCCTCATAACATCTCGAGAGTTATCTTTTTAGAATACAGACTCTTGAGCACAAATCATGGCTCTACCACTTTCTAGGTACAGGACCTTAGGTGAATTTCTTAACCCAAGCCTCAATTCCTTCATTTGTAAAATGAAGATATAATTATATAAAGAATCAATAATTGTCATAGAAAATACTTAATACAAATAAAGGTACAACATGATATAGTCTTTAGCATTAGAAAGGCCAGATATTATGAAGAAGTTCAAAAAGATGTCACACAATTCTTACACTGCCGAAGAGAATCGTGTTCATCTAATATTTCTAGGCAATAGCATCTCTGGTTTAATTCTGAGTTAGTTAAACAAATGATTGACTTTGAAAAAAGAAGTACATATCGAGGCACTATTAATGCTTTTACTAATTGTTTTTCCTGCTGTTTACAGAACCTTCGGCCTTTAGTGGTAATCTATTTAAAAACAATACAATCATCAATACTCAGTCCTCCCTTCCACAAAAACATTATGTTTTTTTCTAACTGTATTTTAACTTAGTCACGAAAGGACAAATTTATCTTCAATCTTTGCTTATAAATCCAGGTTATAAGTTCCAAATAAATCACAGCCTTGATCTACATCCAACACGTCACTCAAGCAGCCTGTCTTCTTTCTATTGGCAACCTCTCTTCATCTTTAGGCCTTGATCATTGCGGTTCCTTTGACTTTGAATACCTTCTTGTTCTTCTCTTGGTAACCTCCTATTCTTCCCTCAAAACCAAAAGCAAATGTAGCCTTCTTAATGCACCCATAACAATTAGCTTATATGTATATTTTAACACTTGTCGTGATGTATTATGATAATTTTTTACATGATCCATGTATATTTCCCCAATAAATCATGACTTCTTCAAATGTAGCTTTTCATCTTCACTGATTCTCAAGTAAGGACAGAGTAAGACATAACAAAGTCACCTAAAACATTTTTATTCAAAATATTAATCTACACCCTATATCCTGAAATGGATGAGTCTCAAAATAAGAATTTTGTAAAAATTTCCAAGAGCTTCAGAACTCTAAATTCAAAGCTCTGTCAATTGTACCAAACACACATAATAAACCTTGATATATACATAAATGTGTGTATGTGTAAAACCATTGCTTTCCCTCTTTTCTAACAGAAAATAATTTATAAAAAACCCTTGCCACTTCACATACACACACACACACACACACACACACACACACTTCAATGTATCATATAGATTTGTTTAGAATGGATATCAGTAGTACCTAACTGAATTTGACCAAATAATTGCTATTCTTTAAAGATTAATGAAAATAAAAATAATACAATGACAAATTATTGAATTTGTATCTCTGCCAGGTACTGTGATAAGCTATTTGGATAGAAACAATTGTAATCGTCACAATAAAATCATGAGGTAACTATTAATTCTTATTTTACAAATCAAGAGACTAGAGCTTAAAGAGGTAAAAGTAACTTGTGCTAGGTCACAAAATTAGAAATCAATAGAGCCTAGAATGAAACCCTTGTCTATCTAATATACAAGTCTGTGAAATTTTCTATGCATCTATTAATAGCTGTAATACCCCAATACAAGGGAGCCCATAAACGTTTTCCTAAGCTTAGCTTCTGTCTCTTTTGCTAGCCATTAATTAGATTACTAATTTGAGTTCTCTAGCACCTGACCTTTCCAATATTCTCTAAGACCCTGTCGATTTGGTGATGATCACACATTTGAAAATGGTACCAAATTACTCCATTTTTATTAACACAATGTAGGAGTAATCAACAGCATTTGCTGTGGAATAGTGTATTGATCATCACAATCACCATCATCGACAACATTTTACAGAGTGTTTGCTCTGTGCCAGGTACTGAATGATGCTCTTTATATGCGTTAGACACCTTGAGCAAGTTATGGAGCTATGATCTGAGCCCACACAGTATCATTTCAGGGATAGTTCTCTTAATGACAATGATATATTGAACCATATATTTAAAATCCCAAAAGTAGCTTTCCTTTGGATTCTGCATTTATTAATAGTGTTCATTGTTTTCATTTGGCCTGAATTCTGCTAATCACCTATTCCTTTAGCCTAAGTCAAATGGCTATGTCTACAAAGACAGAGCTTAATGCCAAGATGTTTAGGGTTCCCGTTCCTTTTAATTGTGAGAATGAAAATTCTCACACTCTCTCATTAGCTTGTCCCACCGTACCCACCCATAAGCCTACCCATGTCATTACTCCTTTTTACCTTTCCTTTCCCTTACATGAACGATATTTATTCCGGTAAGTTTCAGGTTATTCCTAGCTGAAAAATCATCAAGTTTCCATTTGGGAAATCCCTGCCCTGCCCCCCCACCCCACTGCTTATTGGAATAATAATTTTAAAGAACTAAGATCAATATAAATCTCATGATCAGGGAAAGATCTGGAATTTTAATTTTTTTAACAGTCTAGATATATATGCAGAGAATTCTAAGTTTAAGATTTGAGAATAAATCTAATCTTCATTAGATGACTACAACAGCCATGTGCTTTAAAAATTTTTATCTGCAAAATTTGGGAAGCGTTCAGCACAAGTGTAGTGATAACTGGAATTTTTTTAATTAACAGGTGAATGTTCAAGCTGTCAAGTATAGTACTAAGATAGCATTTGTCCACAAAACTTTCATATCTCGTCTGCTCTCACTAATTTGCTAATGCATGACACAATAAAGTATATCACTATTCTTAGCAAAATGTTCAGCACATAAAGTATATGCCACCGAACAGAATAAATACTAAGCCAACTGGTCTAAAATAATAAACAGAAAGAAACATACTTTCTGTAGTGCCAGGTAACATTTCGAATCCCACTTTACCATCATCTGAGAAGATAAGCCCAATTCGTATTTTTTTGTTAAATTGAAGAATAACACTGAATTCTAAAACAGAGTTCACAAGTTTGAAACAACCTCCACTTCACAATCCTTCTGGCACCCCTGTTCCTCATTTCTCTTTTGGAGCCCCTCCTATCTCTATTGGAGCTAAGTGACTCATTGTAAAAGGATATTTTAGAGACTGTGAATATAAGAGAAGATATTGGCAGCTCTCTAACTTTAAAATAAGAAGTTACCATTTGTTGGAAACCTGTTAGGTGTTAGGCATATAACATGTATCTCCTTACTCAATCCTCACAGTAATCTGTAACAGAAGAATCATTGCTTTTATGGAAGAGATGAGATATCAAAGCTTAGACAGTTTAATTTTTTCCAAAGGCACAGAGCCCCAGAGGTGGGATTTGGACCAGTCTGTCTGACTCCAAAGCTCTGTACTTCCCCCCTGGACTTTGCTGCCTCCAGGCAGCACCCCCAGGACTCCTGGGCCAGGAAACCTGAATACAGAATTCTTTTTCCTCCTAAGAAAACAATTCAAACCCCTTCAAAGCAAATTTATCATAACAAGGTTAATATTTAGAAGAATACATCAAATTCAACATTTATTACTATCTTGGTAGTTTACATTTTAATAAAGACCTCCAAACTTGCTTGGGCATTGCAAAAGTAAAGTCAGTGTTCAGATGAAGCAAGTTTACAATCAAAAATGGTTTCAAGTGATCTTCTCCATCTTTTCCCTATGTGGATACAAAGAGTGCTCTTCTAAAAAGCTAAGCAACTCAGCATGCTACCAAATGGTTTTGGGTAACCAAGCAACATCATCTTTGTTGACCTCCAGTGCTTTCTCTTAAATTATTTCTTCCAGGCAGTAATAGATTGAAGAGCATTGGAGGCTGCAGTGTCAATTATCTGAATGGGGCTGGATTTGCAATTTTTTATTTTCTGGAAAAGTAAAGCTCCTTTGCCCTGTCCTGTCTGATTTTACCCATAAGTTATTTTTATATAGTAAGGGAGTAGTCTCTCCTGGGGCCTTCTAGGCTAGGAATGTGTGATCACTTCTTTCTGCTTCTTGAATCATCTACGACCTCAGTGTAATGGGGCCTCAAAACAATTTAATAAGTTCCTGATATCAATTAGTTTTCATAAATTATTCATACATCTTCTTAACATCTTAACATTTTTAAATGTTCTTCCTAAAACATTATCTTAAATTTATTAATTTGTTATAATATTTCTCCATATAAGATTCTGTTTAATTTTTGATTGTTTTGAAATTAAAAGATCAAATCTCTATGATCATAATTTGAGCATAACATTGTGTTCCCATCTCTCAACCAGTTGCCCAGTTTTCTAGATTTAAGTCTTTCTGGGATTCATCACAATCTCTCTTTACCTTGTCTAGAGCAATTTTCATTCCTTTGCACATCGTGCTGGCTTTGCTAGTTTGCTCATCAACATAAAGACCTCTGATCCAAAAAATGATTCCTGGCCTACCCAATAATTGCCTTTGTTCATGCTGAACACTGGCTCGTTATTTCAACTCTTTGCTTCCTATCTCAAAGCTAGTTTTGTTTTTTGTTTTTTTTAATTTTCTTTTATTGTGATAAGAAGACTTAACATGAGATCTACTCTTAAAACAAATTTCTATGTTTGTGTGCAGTACAGAATTGTTGACTATAGGTATACTGTTGTATATCAGATCTCTGGATCTTACTCATATTGCTTAACTGAAATTTTGTGCTCATTGATTAGTAACTCCTCATTTTCCCTTCCCCCCAGTTTCTGGTAACCACCATTCCACTTGTTGAGTCTATCAATCTGACTACTTTAGCTACTTCATATAAATGGAATCATGCAATATTTGTCTTTTCGTGACTGGCTTATTTCACTTAGCATAATGTCCTCACGGTTCATCTGTGTTGTCTCATAGCTAGTTTTTAATCCATGAAAACCTCTACTTCCTACTCCACAGTTACCAAAATTTTTGGATAACTGTACATTAGGTCAAAAGCCTTTTGAAATTACTGTTTAACAGGAAAAAAAATCATTATCCAGTAGTTCTTCTTTATCACTATTTCCTTCTCTTTCAAAGACTTCTCACAAGGGTATCATTTATCCTTAGGGAAGGTACATTTCTTTGGCTCAGTCATATTATTTGATTCCTGGAACCTTCTATAACTTTTCTTACACTTTCATCTTAAAGACTTCTGCAATGATAGGTGCCTCCCTCTAAGACTGCACTGTTTTTTAATGACTACACCTATGGAGATGAATCAGTTTCACAACTTCTAAAACATGCTTTCTGTAATCTGTAATTACATGATTCCCAAGATTTTATTGTAATTACAGTCAATAAGTTACTTGGGCATACTTCTGTGGAACCATTATCCATAAAACCATCATTCACTCTTGCTATGGAGAACCAGACAAAGTAACCCCTGTGCTGAAATAATGGTCAATTAATTTTGTAACTATCTGAGATTCATTCTCTTTACTCAAAAAGTTTGAGCAAGCAAAGATAAAAGGTGAGACATCAGTGACATGAAATTACCTACTATGTCATAGCAACCTGTCCCTCAGCAGACCATGTTCAAAGAAGTATTTCATTAGGACCACGTTGACTACTGCTATGAATGTATTTGGCTGAGGAAAAAACCCAGGGACTTACATACCAAATACACCTGGGCTTGAATTCTAGCTCCACCAGTGTGTAGCTATTTGCCATTGACCAAGTTACTTAACCTCCTTGAAATTCAGGATTCTACATGTAAAAATGGAAACAAAATACCAAGATTTCAGGATAGTGATAAGGACTAAAGTTAATACCTATAAAGTGAGCAGTACTGCATAAGTAGCAGTTGTATTTAGGCATGATTCTTCTCTGGTTTTGATCTATCCTGCTGAACACAAGCTAATCAAAGAAAAGACTACATCAATTCAGTATTATGGCTTTTTATAATAGATTATATTTATATGCAATGTACTCTTTGTCCATCAGTTAAGTTAGTGTTTTAGGCCTTTAAAAGATCACTATTATTTGTGAGGATATTTTGAAAATAGCAAATGTTAACAAACCTAAACATTGATTTCTTAAGCAATGTAGATTGAAAGCATTTTTAAAATCCCTAAGCAAATTTTACACATGCTGCAACAAAAGTGTGTATCAAGTTGTAAAGAGTGTTCAATGGCACTGGCTTGGCTTTTCACAAAAATTACAGTGACAGAAGATGAACTCTGAAGGACTGATAGTGATACTCAAGTCAGCCCTGGGTTTTTTTCTTGCCGAAGAGGGGTCCTCTCCTCCCTTACTGTAAACCTGCACCAACCACCCTCTAATAAGAGAAAAACCTGACAAGAAGTTACAATCTCAGAATATACAGGTCTGCAAATGCCACAGTCTGCAAAACTCTATAATATAATCTTCACCTATATACAAATATTGGATTTAAGTAGTTTTCTAGATTATTTCTGACACTGCAGTCACCTAAATCATATGCCTTACTGAACACATCATTAAAACACAAAACACTTTTTTTTCTCAAAAACAATTCATAATGAACCAAACACAATATTTTAGAGCTTTCATAAAGGCAGTGTTTAATGGGAAAGGTATGAAATAAGGAATTCAATGAGTAACTGTGACTTCAATCTGTGTAAATTTAAAATGATCTATTAATATGTTGGAGCCAGTTTTCTTATCTGTAAAATGGGGATAAAATTACCTCCTCTCTTGCCACCGTACCCTGTCATTGTAAGGATGAAATACAAGTTGTTGTTGTTATCACCACCTCCAGGTGATCATGCAAAACAAATAAACACAATCTTTGTACTATACTTTCTAAACATTTAATGCTTAAATATGGTGACATGGAATGTACCACGACTACTATAATAAACTCTTTACAGTTATATACATGGAGAAAGTTACTGCTTCTCATATGCAGGCTTATTTATTTTGTGAATTATATATGGCCATAAAAGAAAATCCTCAGTTAACTAGACAAATTCTTTTTATGAACACTATAATTGCTGAAATAAATTTGCCATTAACCTAAGATATAGAAAAGATTCCTAAATTCTGTGTAAATAATCTTTGGCCTTTCACTGTGTAGAATTTTCTGCATCTCATCATATTAGAAAAGGTCAAATTTATATAGTTATATACCCCAAATTACACTTATGAGAATTGACTTAGGCAATGATGGATACAAACAGAAGTGAAATAAACCTGGGAAAAAAGTTAGTGAAAGTATTCACAGCCCTAGAAAACGAAGATTAGAAAGGCTAGGTTAGGGCCAAGAGTGAAAAATGTACTATTGGAACCTGCTATGAATTTTCAAGACAATACTGTACATATCCATGAAATGTTTATTTAATAAATCATTCATTAATGGGCAAACAGATTAATGAGATTTGGCACATTGCTTTCTTTGGACTGTGTTAGCAGTAGAAAAAATTGTTTCTGAGACACAGCCAATTTATTTTCTCCTTTGTCTGAATGCAAGTATTGGCAAAACATGCTTGGATCTTGGCAAAGTGAGAGTTTTAAGCAGAGTTGCCATCATCATAATTTCATCTTTGGGGTGCTATTTGGAGGACAGAATAGTAGAAGATAAGCCTTGCTGTAAAATACATACATATATATATACACACTGGACATCCATCCCACTTCAATCTATTAAGCCTAGAAGAAATTATGGAGAAACGAAGAACAGCGACTCCATTGGAAAGAAAAGGAATATTAAAAAATACAAGATTGAGATGAAAGAAAAGGCAAGGAGCTCAATTTTAGACATGGATTTGAGTAGAGATGTTTAGCAAATATTTAAGTTTTTGGGAACTAGGTCTTGGAAGAGAATTCGTAGTTGAAGATATTTGAAAGTGATGCTAACCAACGACTTGGGAGTAAATGACAATCCTCAGGAAGAACATACAGAGAAGGAAAATGAGGGCCGAGGGCAGAGCTCTGCAGAATAAAAATTAAGAAATTAAGTGACATTGAACAATGATAAAAGATACCAACAAAGAACAAAGAGATAGGCACAGGACCCTGGAGTGACTGGTAAAACAGTAGTCAAAGAAGAGGGGGGAAAAAAGCTTTTCTATTAGTTAGAGGCACAAGTGTAAAGTCACACAAAGAGGTCAAATAAAGTGAAGTCACCGTTGATATTGTGAGAGATGACGGGGCCTTGGACCAAAGAGGCAGCACAGGAACTGGTACATATTTCAAAGAAGGAGTAGGTAGGACTTGCCCGTGGGTCTGATGAGGAAAGTGAGAGAATGAGAAGAATCAAAGATGATTCTAATGTTTGGGGTCCAAGAAATAAGAAGAATTGAGATGCCTTTTCCTGAGATGAGGAAAAATGCAGGTGGAACAAGTTGGAAGGAAAGAGAGGGTTTGGAACCAATAGTTTTGAACATGTTTAGTTTGAGATATCCTGTTTAAAGATACAAGTAAAGGTATCAAATAGGCAAGAGTGTGAGGGTGTGTGTGTGTGTGTGTGTGTGTGTTTAGAGGGAGAGACAGAAAGAAAGAAAGACAGCAAAAGGAGGGGAGGAGAGGTCAACATAGAAATGGTAGTTTAAGTCCTTAAGATGAGATTCAGTAAGATCACCTGGAGAATGAGGGCCCGTGATGAGTCTGGGCTACACTCGTACACAAAGCACACCAAGGCTGGAGGCGTTATGAGCAGTCCACTCCAGATGGGAGAGGTGTTTTATCATCAACAATACTTAGAATTGCTGACATCTAGTAAAAATAATAATAAAGCAGGCCAACATTTAGTCAGTTTTAGTACTTTTTTTAAATTCCCTGTAGGTTATGCATCCTTTTTATTGCCTGCACTAGGGCGAAAGATTCTCACTATTCTTTCCCCAAATAAGGAGGGACCAGAGAAGAAGACTGGGCAAGAATGACGTAGGAAAAAAAACAAGAGAGAATAGGATATAGAAAGTTTAGTGAAAGAAACATTTCAAAAAGAAGGGAGGGGTCAATGTGTTAAATGTTAAAAGCTGCTGGTTGGTCTAGTTAGATGAGGAGTAAGAGTCTTTTGATCATTAGATTTGCCAAAGAATAGGTCTTTAGGGTCCTAGACCAGAGCTACTTTTGTGGAGTGGTGTGAGGGCAAACACCTCTTAAACACAGGTATAAGAGAAAAGGAAGATGAAGAAAATGGAGATGGTCAAGTGCAGACAATTCTCTGAGGAGCTTTGCTGTAAAAAGGACTGGAGAAACGGGGTGGTATCTGCAGGTAGATATAGCATCATGGAAGGGTTTTTAAGTAGGGAGACATAGAGAAGGTTGGTATGATCATGGGAATGATCTAGTGGCGGGGGGTGGAAATTAACAATTAAAGAGATTGAGGTAGGGACAGGTGTTACAGGATGGACCTGGGTGTCAATATCAGAAAAACAGTGAGGGTGAAAGTCAGGTGATCACAAAAGTCACTGGAATTGAGGTTACGGTTTACCATGCTCAAAGAAGTGGAAGACTATCAGGATCATGACAATAATTGGGGAGAAGGGTTGGGATGGTAGGAAGAACAGAGGAAAGAGGTGCCAAAATTAATATGACTGATAAGACAGGGAGGAGGAAAGCAGTTCAGAAAGCGAGACCTTCTTCTTTTAGCAGATAAAATATACCTACTGCCCTCTTTGTGATACACAGTGACAGCAATTATTTCTGTTGAGTAAAAGATCTGGCTAGCAATCCTGCCTAGCTATGAGCCAAGACCACTACTTTTTGACTGTAGATACCATGGAGGCTATATAAGCAATGAAATTATATCAACAAAGAAAATTTGCAGAACATAAATAGTTCCTTAAGAAACTCTAAAATTAAGTTTTATGGCAATACTATCACATTGTATTTTTCATAATCTTTCCAAATTTGATCACAAAAGCTAAACTACATAGAATGCATTATAGCCCATGTATTTTAGGATTTTGGCACAGGATGATTAAAAGGCGCCAAAAATGTGTGGTACATTGGTACTCTTCTACACATACTCATTAAATTTGCTGTCATGACTAATCAGATGAAGTATCTCATGATTATAACTAACGAAAAAGGTGACTTACAGGTTGAAATCACACTGCCATCAACATCTTAGGATTGAAACAAACAAAAAATAATTGTGCAAAAGAGAAAATATGTCATTATTCTAAAATACATGATAACAGCAAATAGTATGGGGAAATGAACCTTAGTAAGTATGAATAACTAATTCACAAATGATGCCCAGAATTCAAAAATACAAAAGACACAAAATAAATAAAAATCAAGAAATCTGATCACCTTTGAAAAATAAAAGCTGTTAGTTTAGGAGGATGGGGAGGAGGTTGATGGTAAAGTAAATGAATTAAGTAAAAAGTAATTTATTTCTCTGTTTACTTCACTTCTACAAACTACAAATAAAAACATCTCTAATGTGGCAAATAATTTAAGCCAAATGCAGAATTCCCTTTTGAGGATTTTTAGCATTGACATTATCAAGGACATAGAAAGGATAGAAAAATATGTTGAAGGAAATAAAATAAGCAACATGGGAATAAACTTCATCTTTTACATGGCCAATATTTTTGTTGCTTTCTCATATATTTCACATCTTTTTATGCTGATCCTGTCCTCAAGTGGCAGCCGATACTGTAGTGCCCTGAATACTCCAGAACTCTATTTCCAGAGTGAAGAAAACTGACCTCTAATTGGCAGAGGTTGCTCGCAAGGGTTGAAAATACACAGTCATGTGTGCTTTTTGTAGACACACTACAAATTGTTGAGAAGTATCTCTTTATATTCACCAAATTAGAATGTAAGAGGATGAGGCAAAATGGCATGTGGGAGAATCAATTTTCATTTGTTTCAACTCTGCAACCCCGTCTTTCCTGTCATACCTGTGAAAGGATTGCACAGTATTTACGGGTTGATGCTGGGGCACTCTGTCTTCCTTCTTCCTGCCAAGTGCATAGAGGCACCCCTCTCTTACTGAAAGTCCTATAAATAGGGACAATATAAACTTCTCCTAATGGATTTCCAACAAAAATGTCACCCACCATGAATGTTCCATTTCACCCCATATTGAGTTCACCTCATGACCGAGCTCTTCGTTTATTTATATTTACAGACTCAATGAGTATATATTGAATATTTACTACACGCAAGACACTCTGAGAGTCCTATGATGGAAGTACAAGAGAATTGTATGTAGATGTTTCAGTTTAGTCAATCTTTTTTTACTTAGAAAGATATGAAAATGACTTGCATTGTTCCACATTCCATAAAATATTTCCTCTGTATTTATTTATTCAGCATATATGACATTAATAGGCTAACATAAATATAAGCTCTAAATGTTATAAGTTAAACAGAGCCCCTAACATTGTTTTATTAAAACTACCAAAGGCCATTAAAAACATGATGGAAAATGAATACCTTTATGCTAGTTAAAAAAAAAAAAAGAAACTTTATGAGCACATTATTTCTCCACCACCCCTCTGCCCTCTAGTTGTTTAAAGTTTTATATCTGAAAGGAGAAAAAGCAGTGCCTCACCATCAGAACCCCTTCCTTCCCCTGCCCACTTAGTCTGAGACGTTTCCTACAGTCACCAAGCTTCCAATTGTTAGTGGAATTCTGGATGACTCCTTCATTGCTTATATTTAGTAAGTAGGTTGGCTGGATGGATTTATTTTTAATGCTTTTCTATTTGCTGACAGCTATCTCAGTGCTAGCTTCTTAATATGCTGATTGGCCCTGAATGAGCTCTTTGAGCCCAGGTCCTCCTGCCTATGGCTGCCAGACCAAACTTCCTACAACACCTCTTCAGCGATGCCATTCTTACACGCAAAAACTTCGGTATCTTATTTTCTGCCTCATCGAATCCGAACGTCTTTGCTTGGCTTTCAAAGCCTTCCACGTTCTTAACTATCTAGTTGATTTTTGCTGCTTTCTCTTAAATGGTCATTAATAGGCTGTTTAGTTTAGTTTCTTGCTTTGCCCATCGTCTTACTAATTTTCTTTCATCCCTAAGTCTCAGTCATGTCATTACACCTCCCAATCCTAAAGATAATGCCAAAATAAATAAATAAATAAATAAGCAAATAAACACACAAAGAAAGAAACTCTGTTTCATTTTCCTCTCCTGCTCAGTCTTCAGGTTCTTATTCCTCCACCAGGCACTACTTTTTCTTAAACTCCACAGTTTCAATGCTCCTCTAAACAGTGCTAGAACTGAAGTTCCTCGAGACGTCATAATTTACCTGGCTAATTGTGACAAGTACATTGATCCTGGCTTCTAGGCAGCTTCGAAACTCCTTAAGGGCAGGGAACTTTCACTTTTCTATGTCTCACAACCCCAGGCCAAATGCTACACCCGGAGTTGTTGCTCTGTGGATTCCTCTCAAGTGGTTTCCATAATCAATAATGGCAGCCGATAAGAATCCCCCAGATACTACTGGATCTACTTCATTCTGATTATGATTCCAATTAATTCATCAAGTATTTGCCACATTTGCTATTAGATGCAAGTATTTGCTATTCTTTCTCAGAGATAAAAGAGTTTCAAATCCGGTTGACATAGGTTAAAAAGCAAAAAAAAAAAAAAAATTCTTTAAGGTTATTTGCAAGCAGTGTTGGCAATTCTTTTCCTTTTCTCTCTCACATGCTACATTTACACACTGCAGAAATGAGTTACCCTGTACTGTTTTCCTTTCCCCAGTCCCTTCTTGTGATTGCTTTGTGAATGTGTAAGTCATATGCATTTAATTCTTTGAAGTCCAAGCACATTCTTGCTTGCAACAAAAGCTCCAGAGGATGAAATAAGAGTATACAAATTATTTCAAAATGGCAATAAAATCACCTCCCCACACTTCCCTTGAGAACCATGGTCAAGGAAGATCGGGCTGAGGGCTAAAACAGACTGTCAACTTGACTTTTAATTTTATGAACTATGAGAGTTTGGACAAGAAAATATCTTCAAAGGGTCAATATCATTTCTGTAAATGGGAAGACTTAGTGTAAAAAGACTGCTTTGAAGCAGTCTTAAAGAAAAATAAAAGACTTGTGAGCAAATATCAATAGTATTTTCTCAATTTCTCTTTTCTCCCACCCTTTAAAGAGGATTTTCTTTCTTTTAAGTGCAGGGATTGCAGTTAAAAATTATTTTATAACCCTTAAAATGAAAACATTTGCCTATTAAGCTCTAACAACCCACATATTCTATCTGTAAAGTATCGTTTGGCCTCCTGCTGTTTCATTTAACTTTAGCTTTACCTTTTTTTATTGTTTCTTAATCTACCCTAATTTGCCTAAAGCTAAACCCCTTTTTTGCCATTCCTCACACTGTTTGTTTACATCACACTGGAAATGTGCAACAATAACAAAGTGTTTTAAGAACTAGAAATAATGATAGCCTTAGATATCTAAATTCACAGCACTAAAGGTATTTAACTTAACACACATTCACACAAAACCCCTGAGGTGACAACAGCCACATTTGGCTAGGAGATACTAAGGTGAAAGAACCTTCTCATGCCCTCAAGGAGTTTGAATCTGGAGGAGGAGACAAGACAACCACCCATGTCACTGTGAGGGGAAGTGATATGCTGACAATAGGAGCCAAATATTCTTGAGGCAAAAACAAACAAACAAACAAAGACCACAGAGCAATTAACTTTGCGGCAGAAGGAAGAATTAGTGTAGTCTGTACCTTATTCCCTATCGTGACATTTAAAAATTTTTTCTGTTTAGGAGAAACAGTTTACCAGTTTACAGACAAATGATAAGACAAGGACAGTGATCATCTTTTAAAACCTTCCATTCAACCTATGTAAATAACATAACATGATAAAAATAAAGTGACGTTGAATTGGGACTCAGAGTTTGCATTGGACTATGAATTAGCTATGTGGCTCTGAGTCATGAAACTGCATGGAGCCTCTGTTTCCTGAGATGTAAAACGAGGGGGTGGACCTAGATGAGTTTTAAGGATCTTCTTGGCTTTCCCATTATCTGAACATATGCAATTATTTTTGTCAATTTATAAGCCCTTGATACAAGGTTAAGGACGAGAACTCATAAGACTGGACAGTAATTCACCTTTACTTCAAATATGTTATTTGTGAGTGTTATGGTCTGAATGCTTATGTCCCCCCTCCCAAATCCATATGTTGAAATCCTAGCCCCCAAGGTGATTGTATTAAGAGGTGGGGCCTTTTGGATTAGTGCCCTTATACAAGAAACCACGGAGAGCTAGGTAGTCCCTTCCACCATGTGAGGACACAGTGAGAAGGAGCCATTTATGAGGAAGTAGGGCCCTCACCAGACATGCAATCTGCTCGTGCCTTGATTGTGGACTTCTCAACATCCAGAACTACGAGATAGAAATTCGTGTTGTTTATAAGCTACTCAGTTTATGATATTTTGTAATAGCAGCCCAAACAGCCTCAAACAGTGAGTTTATATTGACAACCATCCTTTCCCCCATTCTCTTTCACATTATTAGCCTTTGGGTCTTTTATATTTGCATAAGACTTGATACTTTCCAGAGTATGTTCATATTTATCATCTCAGGTCTTCTGAGTAACCCTCCACAGGCTAATCACACTTCAAATAATCTTCCCTCACTCTGTTGCTAAGCATACCTCTTATAAACCTTCTGATTCACTTTTATTTCATACGACTCTATGCTTAACTCCGTGCTTTTACCCCTTTCCTTTCTCCTAAAGGGACTAGATACACCATTTCCTACCCTTCTTCTACTCACTTTCTCCATTACCTGCTTTTCTGAATCACCAAAGTAGATTAGTCTTGACCAAGTGCTTAAAGCTGAAACCTCAAGGAACAGAAGCACGAAGGTGACTCTGGATACCACTTCTGTCAATTTGATTTAGAAAAACTCCAGTTTCCTAAGATGGTTGCTTCAAAAATACAGTGCCCCTAGAAGCTCTTAAGTTAGTAACTTGTACAGGGAAAGGAGGTTTGTCCGTGCAGCCAAGATGCTGGAGAGGCAGCAATTCCCCACTGGAGAGAATGGTCAGATTCGTGGAGTGGAGTTTCAGGGAGGGCATTAAACACAGCAGTGCCTAAGAGGAAGAGTGTCTTTATCTTTAGAAAGGTATTTTGTAAGTATTAATATATTTCAAACTATGTGCTACTAGTTTTATTTCACGGTTCTTAGAGAACAGCATTTCTTGTTAAGAAATATTAATAATCTAGTGTAAGCTATAGACCTTCTTCCTATAAAACTGCACAGATGGATAATTTTGCAGGCAATTATAAGGGGTCATGGAATTCCCGGGCCCATGGATCTCAGGTTAATAAGCGGTGCACACTGGCCTAGGTCAGCTCTTCTGTGGATGTTACGTAACTCTGGGACACGTAATCTTCATTGACTTTTATCACATTAATGAAAAACTTTTTCCCTTAACAGAAAGCCAAGGATTAAGTCATCTAATTGGAGCAGTCACAACTTTTTAGTTTCTTTTTTGTTTTTAATAATTATCAAAGACAAATTATAGAAGAACAGCATGATGAAGGTTAATATCAAACCACATGGACATGTTTGTATGGAGACAAATCTTACTGATCATTGAGGTAAAAACTATGTAAGTTTTGGGTAGGTAAATAAAAAGAAGAGAAAAAATAAGGTAAAAACAAAACAAAATCCCTCTTCATAAGAAAAGAAAACTGCATTTTTTTCTATAATATAAAGTTCAAAAGGAAGTAACTAATTTTTAAACTGAAATAATCAAATGTTTTGGAATGATATGCTTACATATTGCCAAGAAATGTTATTCTAGGAGCCTAGAAGTACAAATGGGCCACTCCAAACACTTAACTAAACTCTTACATTGAATACAGTTTATTAAATCCAGAATGAATAACAAATAACAAATGTCATCTAGAGAATGTAGATTACCAGAACATCCAGTGTTTTTATATTGTGTCTAGTTTTAGGCATAATTCTGAGAATATGAGTTCTAGATAAATAATATTTTCAATAAGGCATAAAAATGCCAGTATGCAAAGCAGCTTCATAAAATTTAATATGTATTTTACAAAAAGTGGGAAAAAATTTTGATTTGAAAACCAAACTTAGGAGAAGGAAGAGATTTTAATCTTTCAACTTGGGTTTTAAATAAAGTTGATTTCCAGACATCCTTATTAATTCTCCAAAAATCTCAACCACAAATTTTATCACTGAAATACCTAGGAGAAATATGAAAACACTGAAAGATGATGATATTTTTGGCTCACTAACTTTTGTAATGTTCTTTTTCTTCCTCCAATAAACTTGTGAATATTTTCAATCAAAACACAACAAAAAATTCTTATGAGACTTTACTGAGGAAAAATGTGCCTTTAGAAAAGTTTGGTGAAATCAAGAAACAGAACAGATACTTAAAGTAGTAATGTCAAATTGTTTTGAGAGAGCTAAGAAGCAAAATTCTTTTTCACCATTCAATGAACCCTGAAGTTAAGACTTTTCTTACAAAACCCAAAAGCATATAAAAAATTATCAAGAAATGAACTTTTAGAATTTTTATTTTCTGATAAAAATCACATAATACTAATAGCATTCAAGACCCTGAGAAAGGCCATGAGGCAGTTTAAAAATTGAAACTTTTAAGCATCGTGACAGTACATAATCCTTGCCCCACAACTGCCACCATTGTCTTAAACACTCATAATAATATTTACCATTTGCAAATATGTCAATAAAACTTAACTGGCTTTTGGGGAAATTAATCTAGTTGAATGCCATCAAATAAAATTTTTTTTTTAAAAAAACACATCAGATTTGCAGTTGTAAATTACATAATATGTTAGACAGAAAAACACATTCACTGTGTACCAATAATTCATTTTTTTCTCTACAATCCTTATGTAACCTAAAAATATAACTCTTTCCTTTCTTTAACTTATTCAGGTTAAAAGGAGGAGGTAAGTGCCTAAAATATTATAGATCTTTGAGGGTATGCATGAAATAAATATTTACAACTATTAGCTAACATGGATGAGAAGTAAAAATATCAATATGCTTTTTCCCCAAGGCATATTTTGCTTCTTAAATTTGACATAATAATACCTAGTGCTACTTACTGCATGAAGAATTAAAAATACAAGTTTATCAAACATTTTTATACTAAAATCCAACTAAGAAAAATAATGCCTGTTTTTTATTAGACAATATGTACTGAACTGAGAGTTCCACTGCTAAGGTTCAGAGTGCACGACTCAACTAATTACAAGTCTAAAAGTTTCATGAGTTTCACCCCAGGTATCACAAGCTGAAATTCCAGGCCTCTGTGTCATTCCCTGAAACATCTGCAACAGAATTTAAAATTCTTGATAAATGAGATAAGCAAAAGCATTTACTTAATTAGATTTTTAAAGCATATTTATTAACTCACAGTAAATAAATTAAAAAGTTTTATTCCTAAAAGGAACATATAACAGAACTTAATTTTTAATTTAGAAGTTGATGCCCTAAGTGAATGTTGTCTACCTAATGCTATTTTAAACATGGCACTCTTAATATTGGACCAATTAAATATTAATATAAGATCATGCTAAAAATAAGTCATAAAATTAAGCTACTTTAAGTGAGATATGGGTGTTTTTAACATTAATTGGATTTTCTCTGTTCTTAGAATGTATAATTCCAAAATACAGTCTCTAACTCTGTATATCTTTGTGTACATGTGCATAATCTAATGTGTAGAAGCATCTGATTGTATGTTTATCTGGAGTAATCTGTTTTGGTTTCTTTTCTGCCAAACCACTTCTGGTGTTTCAAGCAGGGCAATGACAGCGTACACCTTCTTGTTATTATTTATGTAGGGAAGGCCAAACCAAATGTCTGGGTGGGTCTCCAAAGACATAAAATTGGTAGCTTTTTTTCCATCCACAGGACCCAATTACACTTAAATAAACTAACTCCTAGTGAAAGATCGGCTCCAACAGAGAATACCACATAACCACAGACACTGAAATTAAATCACAGTCATAAGTATAGAAGCCACCAACATATTGTTAAAAATAGTCTTTATTACATCTTTGTGCACACATACACGGGCAAATAATGCACATTAGTTATGAAAAGAAATTGTTCTGTTAATATTTCTTCCTACGAGGTGCATCCTTCTCTAGGATTTCCTAACGTATAAAAGTTTTCCATCTCAGGCTAAACGTGTAGAAATACCAGCAGCTGCTCCAAGAACTCCTCTCCTCACAAAGGCAGAAAAAACTGTCATGTGCTGCTCGGGCTTTAAATGGATGGGTCCTTTTGGCTGATCCTGGAGTGGCAGAGACCTGACAAATGTGGGAAAGTCCTCAGCTGTGAGACGAGGGCTTAGGTTGTGGGCTCTTGGTCAATTGGAAGGTTGCATTAAATGTAAATTATAGGACTGTTCTTTAGATATATACTCCTTTCCATCAGGTGAAAGGCAAGCAGAGCATCACGCTCATTCAGAGATGCCCTGGTGGTGGCTTCCTAGCAAGGAGAGGAAGCGAGGCAGCCACGAGCAATTATAATTGCCATCTCTGAAGGACAGAAAGGAAGGAAGGAAACATTTTTATATAAACCCATATTAAATTTCCTTTTTAAAGTGCCTCTATGTATTTCTCCAATTTATATGAAAAAAGTATTAGTTTTAAAACTACAGCAGAACTGGCAGTAAATATCCCCATAACAATTGTTCTTTTATTAAATATTTATTGAAATAAATTCCTGTGCTTTCTCATTTTTCTTCTTCTGGTTCCAATATTTATTTACAGCTGATTATTAACATATGCCAGTATAACGGTTTCATCCATACAGAAGCCGAAGGGTAAAAAAGTCACACACACCCTTCTAACGTGACCTGTAGTTAGACAGAAAACAGTTTTCCCAGTCACCGCTTGGCTTCCTGTCTGTGACCTCTGAAAAGCATTGGAGGCCAGGGTTAATGGCCTTTCCAATCTCTGTGATAAGAATTCATTTTGTTCTATTACCAGCAGTTATCTGAGGAGCCTGCTGCATCACTTCAGCAGGGTTCAATCAATGAGAGGACCTAATGAAGTAACCAGCTGTAGCTCTATTTCCCCAGCCAGCTCTATCAGACAAATAAGATCTATCAGTCACATCTTAAGGCTGATCCCAGACACAGCATCTCCACTTGCTGAACTCGTATGCATATGAACTAATGATACCCCACCATTTCTTTGAAAGCTCCTCTTTTGATATAGCTTTCCTAACACCGAAAATGAAATGGAATGAGTTCTGAGACGTTAAGAGGACAATGACGCAAGATTAAAGAAGAACGGATTTGCAGAACAGTTAAGAGTTTACGCAAAGAGCAAAATGTTAAAATTATTAATATTATAGCATCACAGCTTAGGCTCTTAACTTGGCAATCCTAAAATATTTACACTTTGGGGTGGTATTTCTTAATCTTCAAGAAAAGAAGGGAGGATGAAAAATCACTGTTTTCAATATTTCTCATTTTTATTGACATAAGTTTAATGACAGGACTTGAATTTTGACTGGGCCTTCAGAATAGAAATATAATTATGCTATGTTTTTCCTTTTTGCACAAATATCAGTCAACATAACACTCTAAGTTAACTGTGGACTATTTCTTACTAGCTAGTATCACTAATCACACAAATAGAGTTATTGTAAAACTCTATTATTTATATATTTTAATTTTTAAGTTACTAATCTGATGACCCCCAATTCAAAAGAACATTTATTAATTCTATTTTTACACATGTAGATTTCAGAAGGGGAAAAAAAAAATCAAAGCCTTGCACCTTCGATTAGTGGCCTCATAAATGTATTAGACAGTCATTAGCAGTCCTGTTCAAAATTAACCCTTCTGTGGAAAGGGCTACTGATGATGGCTCTACAGTTTTTAGACTATTTCTCAGGGAAATATTGAATGTTTCATAGGAAGCCGTGAATAGAACATTCATATTTGCTGATATGTTGAAAGCTGAAAGTACCTTAGCTTATTAGGTCAATCATGATGAATTTCATGTAATGCAGTTTGTATTCTTTTAACTTGGCTGCTCTCTTTGTCAAATTGGAAGGAAGGAAAGCATGGCTATTTGCTGTTATGCTAAAGAAATGATATCTAAGGGGAGCTACGTAAATGAAAAGTTCTTACTAGCCTTGTACTTGATGAACACATTCACACAGGCAAAAATGCTTTATTTCATCAGAAGACAACTGTTATTCAAGCAATATTGCTAATGTATTATGACATAAAAGTACCAAAGACTATACCTCCAAATGTCTTTAAATTTTTATGGATGTATAACACTGTTTTCTTTTACAAACTGCAATCACAGAGATGCTTAAGTGATATGGGTATGATATCCAGATGGTCTTTTCATTTCAAATCTTTAGAGATGTAAATGAAAGATTAAGGTGCACCAGATAAGAAGCTGAATGTAACAGGAAAAAAATTGTGATATTTAAGGAAAATAAGGGGTGTGTGTGTGTATCTATCTGTGTGATTCCTGGACCTCTAACCATCTAGATAATATGAAAAGGACTGAAATATCTTTGCTGCATATGTAAACAGATAAAAATATGCCTAGCAGGCATTTTGGGAACATCTGTCAATTTTTTATAGAACACACTGATTGTGGGCTATTGATTGCATTTAAACAAAGTTGTTGCAAAAAAAAAAAAATCAGCTAACAATTCGTGTAGAAAGGGCCAATCAATATTTAAATGACTCACTTTATTGATTTAAAATTAACTTTCAATTAAGAGATCCATAGGACTCTTAACTGCGACACTTATCCATTCAAGAGAAAATAAAGGTACATTTATCGATACACTTAAACAGCAGTGGCTGGTTTCCTATCGATTCAGTCATTTGGGCTGGGATTCGTTAGCGTCATCAGACTTTAACTCGCTTACTAGGTCTTCGCAGGGTACAGTACTGCAAGATGTAGGAATGCGCAAAACAACACAAAGAAAGGATAGAAATTTAAACAGAATTAAAAGATATAGGAAAAGGTAAGTGAACTTTACACTTTTTTTCTTTTAGTATTATGGAAGAAAGAATGTTTAGATAGATTATTTGGGTGACTATTAGAAAAACAGGCCTTTTAAGAGGCTATTTTTCAAAACAAGTTGTTCAGATATAGCACATTTTAAACTATGTAAACAAATGAAATATCTGAACAATTGACTAGTAAAAGCTTTATTGGATTGTATCGACTAACAAGATCACTAACTTGCATATACTGGTTCTATTATAATCAATGGTAGCTAAAAACAACAGTTTATGGAATTTTTTAAGGACAATGACTGTATTTCCCATTGGAAATACTATATATATGTGTGTTTAAGGCCGTATTTATTCAACAGTATTGCAAGGGAACTACACAAGGCTATGCTGTATTATTTTGATAATTTAATATCAGTTATTACATTTTATAATTTTTTCAAGGTTTTCATGAAAAATAAAACTGATACAGAAAGTCAAACTATTAGATAAAATGAGTAAGTTAAAACAAGCATAGATAAGAAGATTTATCTATGTATTTCAAAACCATAACTGTCCACCTATTTGTTGTGCCTTTATCGTCACTGAAGGGGAACTCTGGATCCAGAAGAGGGCATTGATTGTAAATATTCTACTACAATTTCTAATATTATATCAGGAAAACAAAACCAAATCATCTCCATGGGGAATGGCATCTTAACAGAGCTTAGTCTACAGCAGCTCTGATTGTAATATATGTGTGACAGTGTTACCCTTTTTCAGGAATTCACAACTATGGGTGTTGCTTTTTGGTTTAAGATGGTAAATGCCCCCAGCCCAGCCTACATCTCTTATAGTCCGTTGGTCTCTTCCTCATAGTCTTCCCTGTGCAGAGCTGCTGTCTGTATGAAAAAGAAACTACCCCAAACAGAAATCCCCTACTCATTTACTGACATGCAATTCCTGATAAGACAGAGAGAGCACTGCCAATCTAACTCCGCTTGTACAGAACCTATTTTTAATCATCTTTACACATTTTTTTGTTGGTGGGCAACACCTCATTCTATGCCATAGAACGAGTGTTCCCCTATTTTTACACTTACTGCTAATCTTCATTCTCTCGTGACATCCACTATGGATACAAAAGATGTTTTCTGTAATTTCAAAAATTAGCCTTTAGTTTTTCTCTGCATACCAAGTCTTTGGTGGTTATGCTATGCCACTTGTGGTTTTAGATTTGCTCTGAACTTGTAAGAAAAATTTGGAATGGATAGAAGTAAAAAGAAAAAAAAATCAGAGATTCAAATATTCAAATACAGAAACACTTCATACAAAATAGTTTAATCACATAATGTTGGTGTAACGGAATTTGGAATATAATGATTATATTTACTAAAAAGTGTGTTATGCCAACTATTTCCAAGTAGAAATAAGATGATGATACTAATTAAGTGATAGCACGTGGCAGAGGATGCCTCAGTGATCTGCTGAGACAGAGGTGTGGTTCCCAAGCCTAAACACTCAGGAGCAGTAACAATTGGCTTAAGCACTATTCAGTCCCAAGGAGCCTCCACAGGGGATTCCACTTTGATTTAACACTTCCTTATCACATCAAAGAGGTGAAAAAGGCATCTTTATGGATTGGCTTGCAAGGCCAAAAAAAGAAAAGGTTGGGCTTTTACCCTAGTATGTAACCTCTTTTTAAGTTCTTTTTAAGAACTCTGGGAGCACTTGGAAATTACTCTATGGAAAAAAAAATATTTTAAGATTCAAGCTATAAATCCACGTGACAAAATTAATTAAAAGTTTAGTTCTTCCAATCTCTTGAAAGCTACAAACTGCCAATTATACTATTAAAAAGAAAGTACGGAACTAACTAAAAATACCTGTTCAGCGGCCCTAACTAAAATATCTGCTCTGTCCCATAAAATAAATTATCACCTCAGCCAGCTTTACACCTCCTAAAAAACAATAACAACAAAAAATACTGTTTGCTAAGATATTTTTCTGTGTGATTTGTCTTATTTTCTCTATAACCCAAACTAATTGAACATACTGTTCTCACAGCAGGTTTTGGAGAATGTTGACTACTTTAGTAAAAAATAACACTGAGTCTACACCCACAGTTCACTGGTCAGATCTCAGGAATTTCATATGGCCATCTCATCTTTTCTCTGCATTCACTCGTTATCATCTGAGTGACATCAGACATCAAATGGTTTGGAGCTAGGAATCTTGTCTTGTGGATGATCACACTACGTGTTATTTGAGTGGGATGTTGTAATTTAACAGTGATAGAAAAGGAGATCTGCTTAAAGATGATGAACCATGCTGAGTGAGTCATGAGAAAGTGCAGGCAACACATGCCTAAAAGGCAAACCCAGTGATTCCTATAAAGGATGGGAAATGAGGGTTATCTGATTTCTGAAATTCTCTTATCTAGCTCCATCTGCCTCTGTAGTGTTTGTTTCAGGATCATTATTGTATTTTTTCTTACAATAGATCAAAGACAGGGTTGATAAGACTTGATTTTAGATAAATTTGTTACATTTTCAGATATCTTACAATATATGAAATCTCACAGCATGGCTAGTTTATTTAAACCCTTTTTCCCCCTAAAGGCTTACTTACACCATAATTTCATAAAGGTTTCATATCACTTTACCCAAATCATGGCTAAGACGGTCACAAATAATTACAGGAATTAGTGCTACAGGGTGTAAAATTGTTCTTCTTGTAGAAGAGGTGCATTCATTTCATTCTGGAATTCCCTGCTGAGAAATGATGTGTGCAAACTATCTAAGGATGCTGTAATCCTCTGATGCTCATATATATATATATAAAAGTAAAGTTGCATGTAATCTTTGGCTAGGAAAAAAACAGCCTGTGTTGTTCCCACCAAGGACAAATACCAAATATTCTCTGCTGAGTGCAAATGACAATTCTCATTCTGTAGAGAAAAAAAACCAGAAATCTATGAAAATCATTATTTTCTACCTCAAAGGAAGTGAAGGTAATAGAGTTAAACTTAATATCAAAAATGCAAAATGGCTATACATCTTCAGCGAATACTAAATTGGGTAGTCCTTTGTGATCTGATTTCCTTCAAGATGCTTTTTCCCTTTATCCTTTATAACAACCTCATTTTTCACGTTATAACTCCAGTGAACATCCCTTACTAAAGTCGGTAACTAGCTTCTGTAAAATATGGGGGGGGGAGTTTGGTCATGCGCTATATGCCATTTGATTAGCTGTGCAAAATGGAGTAACAGTAAGCTACAGCAGATAGGTCACATGAGGGATTTTTAACTTCTTGTTCAACCACAGAAAATCAGGCAGTGTTAGGCATGAGGCCTACTTTCTTACCCTTGTATGCCACTGATTAGTTCAGCCTTAGTAGAACAGAAATCCTTAATCTTCTCTTTTTAATATTGAAGAGGTAAACCCCTTTCACCTGCATGTGGAGGCTGCCTTTTCATCAAAGCTCAGGAGATTCCAGCAACAAAATCAATGTATGCATGTTCAGAGCAGTTTTCAGGGTTTTGTAAGACAAATCTCTCAAACGGGGGCTAGTTTAATGCTATTGAGCTGTGCTTCGATCTGACCGAGCGAGTGAACAACACAGCAACAGTTCACTTTCCAGGGCTCATGCTACAGGAGGAGGGATCGTTCTCCACAAATGCAGCTGTGGAATTTCTCCCTGACCTCTCACCTCCACCTAATCCGACTTTAAACCTTCCAGTGGACTGGTTAAATAAATAAATATTTAAAGGTAACCCCAAATCAACAAACATAATTAATTAATTTCTCTTTTCCGTGTTAACAAACTGCACTTGGCGAAGTTTCCACGCGGGGTGCTTTGGCAGAGCCAGGGCACATTCTTTTTAAAGGGATGTGTTTGAAAAGCCTGTGAAAATGGTCATATTTTCCCCCTTTTCTTCAGGATATAGATTTGTCTATTGAGTCAAGAAGGGTAATTTGTTTTAAATGGAAGTATTTCTCTCCTGGTATTTATGGTATTCACTAAAAAAACCTTTGATTCCTTAATAGCTTAGGCCTTCTATCTTTAAAAATATTCAATGGCTATTAAGCTATTCAAATTCCCCCTGTTATTAGAAATCTGAAAGTCACTTAATATACATTGTATATACATAATATACACAGTTTTTAAATTAAAACTAAAAAGTATGATTGATACAAACTAAATTTTGGACATTATGTTGTACCCACCTCTACAGTGGAAAACCCTTGATTGCTTTACTCAGGTTGTTTCCATTAGTTTCATAACTTTACAAATTACCTGATGTTAAATCCATCATGACTTTACACAGCTACAGCCTTCCTTTCATAAAATATGCTTTATTATGGCAGGAATAAAGTATTTGAATATTTCCTAATATTTTGGAAACATCAAAGGGAAACCATCTCGTATTCCTCATTTCATTCTGAGGTGAGTATTTTCTCAGACATTTAAACAACTGCTAAACTTAATATAAGAAATCTAAATCTGAATTATGATAAAATGTTACAACAGAATTATTTCAAAATCTGGTGTACATCAATTTGATGTAATTATCATGTGAATATAAAATATATATCATCATTTATTTCTTCGTACAAATGACATATATTTACTATCTTGTCTTTGGCATATTGTCAAACCAGGTTTTAATTTAAAACTAAATGAAACGTAATGGGGCAAAGATATTCCTCATGATGTTGAGTGTGTGTTTATAGGATTTTTGTTTATTTTCCCTCTTTATGTTGACTTTGGGTTCTGAAATTTGT
>CAUYRT010085411.1:60000-77500 GCA_963574885.1 Lepilemur ruficaudatus
TGTCTTTTGAATTTTAAAAAATACACTTGCCGTGAGCAATGAATTTCATAAACCAGCAGCTCTCATGCTTGATGAATCATTCTTATTTTATGCAGTGCTGTGTGATAGAGAACTGAGATAAAATATTCTATCCACAAGCTATTCGGTACAATTTATCATCAGCGGCTCACTAGTCCAGTGATAATACCTGGCTTGCAGATTGTAATGATCAGATTCTGTTTTTATTTCAAACAGGAGCAATTCTGAATACCAGAGTTTTTAATTTACATACATTAGTGAAGTTCAAATGTGGCAATAGCTACAAGCAAATTCACTTGCAAACTGAATGCTCGCCTTGCATAATGGGTTCCCTTTAGCAATTACTCACCAGTGAAGTACCCAGATAAAAATGAAAACAAAGAGAAAAAAGGAAAATCATGATACATACACCATAGTGTGGACTAGGATAATTACTGAACCACAGTGAAGGTCACGTTTATATCTGTTTTAGTAATGATTTTGTGTACCCTTCCTCTGTATTGAATTCCTAATGCAATCTTCCTTTTATTCTATGATGCTATATTCTTTTTTTATCTGTAAATTCCTAAAGTTTCAATACTAGCTTCCTATCTTAAAAAAAATGGCAACACAATACTATTAATAGAATTGATTACTGATAACAGCTTAAATGACTAAAATATGGAAACATCTGCTAAATACACTAATCTCACACACACACACATACACACACACACAAACCGAAACTCCACAAATTATACCAGGTCAAACATTTAGTAAAACCGACAGGCTTATAATAAAATACCTCTTATAGTTACATCACTTTTACACTGACCGCAGTATTGAGCTTGAATTCCCAGCAGCATCATTACTAGACATTTTCTGCCACCTTTCTAAATCTGAAAAGCTTCCTACATTTAGTGAAGATTAGGTAATGCTACATCCAATCAATAGCAGCTATCAATTCTATACCTTGTTCAGCAGAACAAGTTGATTAAAGTAAGTAAAAAGGCTGACTAAATATTGTTTAAAATTAGATGCTCCTTAAAACTAATCTGTAGTTTTGAGAAAATATACTATTCACAGACAACAACAAACACTGGGATTTTGATATACACAATGAGAGTTGCTCATCTGCCATTTTTATCCCATAATGTTATTGAAAAACCAGTACAGAGGCCCTAGTGTAGAACAGGAGATTCAGGTTCATTTTTCATTTCCAGACTCTGGATTGTTTATGACATGATCTTACGGTTATATAAATGAAATCTCTTTTTAGGTTTATCAGCAGTTTTCTAAAAATACCTATTTATCGGAGAGACCAATAATATGCTAAAGAAATCATAACACTGTCTCTGGAAAAAGTCACTTCCAAATTCATGTATTAGGCCCAACATAGTGGGTTTTCGATTTCCAAACCTAAGCAAACTGTGTAAAACCACCGATACTGCCCCTAGGATAAGCCATATTCAGATGGACCGAATATACAACAAAATAGCTGGCCTGGCTGGTCTCACGGTGCCTGACTAACTGGCACAGATGCTGTGGGCATAGAGGGGGCTGGTTGCCACCCCGTGAAACAGTCCCAGATGCAGTCACTTTGAATCAGAGGAGACTCAGTTTCCCCGCCCCTGCCAATGTTATCAAGACACAGTCACACGTTATCTGTATTTGGGAAATGTTAGCCTTTGTTAGATATCATTTAATGAATTTAACATTGCAGGAGCCATATGAAGAAGATGGATAGGATGGGAATTCAGTAAATGGAATAAGAAAACCAAACCTCTATATTTATCATGCTTCATGGTGTGGTAAAACAGTCCGTCCTTTCTCTCCTCAGTTACGGAAACATCATCAGGAGGAGTGGTGATAACTCTTTTAAAAAAGTTACAAACGAGAAATTGGACACTTTTAAATTTTCAGACCTATCCAGGGTTCTGGCTTTCAAATTCTCCGGGGCAGTGTGGTTAGACAATTACAGCTGGTCTAGTTCTTCCAGGCAACGCTCCACCGCGGAACTGCTATGGCACATCCTTGTAGCTATGCTGATGTTCATCTTCACCACCCCAAAGCCCGGCTGAGAGTGTGGTGATCACGGGAATTAAGAATACAAGACAAATCCTGGCATACCTTCGAAAGCCCCAAGGATAGGTCTTGATCCCTAACAGACAATTTATATCTATAATAAAGGATCAAAAATACAGATTTTATTCTTACACTAGAGAGTTTCCTAGAAAACGTATTTCCTTAAAGTTATATTATAATGAAAAAACCCCAATTCATATTAAGTGTTAGAACATATCTCCCTATATATCTACATCTCTATTGATATGGTAATCAGCTATGTCTTCTCTATTCTAAAACGATATAATTTCTATAAATATAACCTGCATATAATGGCTGTCTCACCTAAGCCACATAAAGTGATATAATTTCCATAAAATTTCAATTTTTCAAAATCGTTTTCATTATTGCCCAATACAAACTGTCCACTCAAGTCACTTGATGTGCTTCCTTCCTTACCTTAACTTTAAAATTTAGTCTCACAGACTTTGACAATTCCATGTTCAGGTCCAAATATCCTTTCTATAAATTAATATTTTTTTCCTGCTCCCATGCAAAACTCTCCAGGACTTTTGGTCCTCCACAACCCATTCCTTTGAATCTGGCTTGTGATGAAACTTTTGGTTTAACGGTTTTCACAGTGGTACTTAGAATAGCCCCTAGTTTGTATTTCATGAAAATCGAACATAAGCCTTTAATGAACAAAACAAGCCAAGATTGAACAATGGGGGGGAGCTTGGACAACAGAGATTAATACTTCATATAAATACCTGAATCACTTTTTTTGTTTCAATAGGGATGGGGTCTAGCTATGTCGTCCAGGCTAGAGTACGGTGGCTATTCACAGGCATGATCATGGCGCACTGCAGCCTCAAACTCCTGGCCTCAAGCGATCCCCTGGATCTTACTGCCTCAGCCTCCTATATAGCTGGGATTACAGACAGGAATGCAACCTGTGCTGGCTGAATACCTGAATGAATCACTTTTGTTATGAAGATCAAGAAAACTTAAAATTAACACAGCTATTCTTTTTCTGTGTTAACTATTTTACTTTTTTCCTACATTGTCAAATGAAAAGGAGACTTTATTTTCCAAACTCAGATTTTCATTGATTTTTCTTTAATCATTCATCCTTCTATTATCAGGTGTAATTACAGTGGAGAAAGAAGGAATGAAACAGCTGGGTTTGCATCTTGTCTTCCATTTTCTCTGGGACTTGAAGAGACTACTTATATGATTTCTCCTGAAGGAAGCTGCTACTTTGTACTTGAGTCTCTGATAGCAGGCTGACAGCTGGCCCAGAGACAACTTGATTGTGTAAACGTCTACTGAGATGGGCTTCAACTGGGGAGAGGTTTGATTTGTCCACTAAAGAATGACAGGCCAGCCACTTTCTCCATCTCTTTCCATTTTAACTAGATTGAAAGAAGGTTGGCAGGACTTTTTGCTAGTTACATAATCATATGTTAATAAAATATATTAATACTAAAAGCCTAACTTTAAGCAGAACTATGAACCTACATATAATTTATTTTTTGAGTGAATGCTTTTGTACTTAGGTTAAACCAGAAATTTGATTCTTAAAAAAAAATGGGGAGTATTGAGCCTAAAAAGAGAGAACAATTATGGTCTGTATAGAACACTTTTCTAGTTTAATTTTATCATCTAGAGGGTATAGACGAGTTACAGTTCATTGTTCTGATTCTATTGCTGTTCATGTGTTCTGAAGGCCAAAAGTTATAACAACAGGGGGATACACTGCCACTGAGTAAAAGCAATCTGTGGTCATATATGAAAGAGATCTCTCCAAACTACATTTTCCTGGATCCTGTATGTATGAACCCCTTTTCATATGTGAGATATATGAATAGCAACAACAAAAAACTCTTTTAATAATTTTGGCTGAAAAATTGAAAATCTATGCATTAATTTTAACATGACTACAGAAAATTCTAACCTTCCAGCTACAGTGGTGCACAAGTATTTCCAACTTAAAAAATTATTTTTAACATTAATAAAAGAAGATGCCTAAATTTGAGTCTTTCTCTGCCAACTTCACTTCCACGTAAATATTTATAGCTGAGCCATAAACCTTTGAAATGATGTCCTTTTAATAGAAGTAAGAGAGACATCACTATAATGGAGGAAAAAGTTCTGTTAAGATAATATACTTAAAACGCTGGTTAGGTTTATGACTCAGAAAAGAAGGGTCCAGTGGGCATCAGGTCAGGTTTTCCTATTCAAGAGGATCAATTTTAAGGGAAGTGCATTAATTACTTCAGCACTGACTTTAAAGAGCTTTCCCAATCAAAATACTCTTATCTTAAGACTCGTAAGTCATAAGTATCACCCCTATTTTTCTCCTAACTTATTGATTTTCTTTAAGTGTACAGTTGATTCTTCAATAATGCTGCTCTTAATATTACTACCATGATTATTGTTTAAAAAAAAGAAAAGAAAGGAAAAAAAAAGAAAAAGAAGAAGGAAAGAAGAAAAAAAGAAACAAAATGAAATTACAGGCCAACCTCTTTTTAACAGTCTCTTTACATGACTATTCTTTTAAACGAGTCCACCAAAAATGGCAAATGTTTTATAGCTTCTGATTTTAGAAAAGGTAGGTAAAAATGAAATCATTTTTACAGTAGCCAGTACACTCCCCTCCAAATTCATCTGTTGAACTTACAGAAGGCCAAAAGCAAATCAATGTATGATTCTGAAAACAAGTCTACGTTTTAAAAGATATGACTTTGCAGCAAAGACTTCATTCTATTTACAATTTGAAATCAAGTAGAGATTTTTAATGTCAAAACAGTTTGTTTCACTTTTAAAAACTGTTCTTACAATAAGAAAAATCCCTTTAAAAATTATTTGATAAATCAAAAAATATACAGACACACATGGAATGATTTAAAATAATTTTAAATACATATATTTAAGAAAATCTATATATATGCCACCTGCAGTTATTGCCTTTTTTTTTTTTTCCTTAAAGGCAATCCCTACTTCACCCCTAATAAAAGGCAGAGGAAACTAAAACGTTCCTTGGGAGGTAACTATAATTCCTTCTCATTCTATGCCTCATTCTGTGGTTCACATGAGGCGGAAGCAGTGGAATAATGCCCATTGTTATTGTATGGTTACAGTGTCCTGCGAGTCTGGACAAGTTATTAGGTCAGACGCTAACTTCCTCAGTAGAAAAATGATGTGTTCTCCTTTGTGCTCTCTTCAGTAATGGCTGGAGTCAGTGCTAATTAAGGCCCTGCGGCAATGTGGTTCCAGAGAGGTCAGGGACTTCTTTCTGACACCTAAACAGTGCTCAACTCAAAGGAACTGCCCCTAATCTGAAATGATGTGATGTAGAGCTGGCCTTTCGGATTCACCGTATATTTAAAGGAAAATGACAGTTAATGGCAGGGGTGTCAAAAAAGAGCAGATGGAGGAGCTAAGAAAAATGTCACTCTGTGGTTAAGTTTACCTGCGATTAGTTACTCTACTTAAGAACCAGGAGACAATAGAGCCCTGGGCACCTTGTTACAACTTTGGTATTCCTAATGTGTTGTGAAGAAGAAATCTGCATCAGGCGACTCTCTGGGATAAATAACTTCTGACAAACCAAAGAACTGTTTGCTTACAGATCTGTCTAATGTCAGACCTTCCTTTCACCAAGAAACATATCATCATGTCCAGTGGGTCTTCCAGAATGGTTAAACCATACTCTTTATTAGTGGTTGTATTAATAATAACACAAATAATGAAGTCAAAAAAAGAGAACACTTTGTTAAATTTCTTATTGGGAATAAACCATGGTGGTAATTAATCTTGGAGTCATTTTCTTTTGCCCCTTGAGGCACAGAACTTGAGAAACTGAAGCAATATTCAAAAGAGAACCAAGATTTATTGTCAGTTAGTTTTAATAGACACCTGCACAGCTTACTAATTACTTCAAAACTGTAAAGTCTGTTGGCACAAATCCATTCCTCACTTTTTTTAAATCTCCCCCCACCCCAACTACACACCAGTGACACACCTGCATGCCATGAATTGACATTGTATTTATCTCAGGATTTCTTGTTGCTGTTACATTATAGAATCACTTTTCCTAATAGAACAGCTGAGGCGTGACCAGAGCTCTGGCCATACAGCATTTGGTTTTGGCAGTGTTTGTAACTGATTCTAAAAATTTCTTTCATAGCAAATGAATATATAAAGTTCCTACTTTTATAACCAAGTCCCCAAAATCCCTTGAAAAAATATAATTCAAATTTGAAAATTACATCTGCAGGCTTAAAGCTTTCATAGTTGTATAGGTATGAGGTAAATATTAAAATCATGATGCATATTCATGCATAATATCCTACATATGAAGTGGTACAAGGTTTTTGTGTAAAAGATAAATTTTTCATAATATAATGTACAACTTTAATACATACTGAATCTTGTACATTGTAATACCTATGTAAAATTTTACTGAACATAGAATTTTAGAGGTTGGAGACAGATTATCCCACAACCTTCTTTTTATAGGTGATGAAATAGAATCCCTGAGATGGTAGGTGATTTTACCCAGTTAATCATAAGACTGAGATTAAAATCCTGTTTCCTACATACTTATATAGTATAGTGATTTTTCTTCCTTACTCTGCCACCTTGTCTTCCTCAAATAAGTTCAGTACTTTATACAAAGAATGGAGTTTTTAGTAAAGATAGCTGGACATAAAATATGTCCTCAAATTTATACATAGTATTAATATTACTTATAAATACATTAGCAAACCACATATAAATTATACCATTTATCTAAACAGTTTTCTACATTAAAATCCAAACCTTCTACTTTAAAACATAAGAATTCTAGAGGTTTTTCTGCCAAATTTACTTAAATGCATCAGACTAATGGTTACCTTTGAAAAAGCTAACATTGCAGGCCACCACATAAACTGTGAAGGTGTGTGATAGACACCCAAAGTGACCAGATTCAGCAGTGCTAGGGAGAATTTATAAACTAAGATTCTTACAACTCTTGAAATTCACAAAAATGCCTAGATGACTGAAAAGAATCCCAGTAAATAGCAAGGCGAAGATTTATTTTTGGTCAAAGAGAAGTAGGGAATCTTTTGTGCTATTTTTAACCAGTTTTTCCTTCTGTTTCTGACTTCTTTTTTTGTTGTGTGTGTGTGTGTGTTTTAGTAAATCAGAATAAAATATTAAGCGAAAGAACTTATCTAAAGTTTTTTCCTTTAATTCTAGTAAGAAACAATCTACCAAAAAGAAAACTGCAAGGTGTAGGCCTCCCGGCCCCTTTAAAAATTCTTCTCTGGTTGAGTGGCTGTTACTCAACCAAGGCAGACCCCAGTAATCCATTCTCCTGTGCTCACGCAAGGCTGGATGGAAACTCAAACTTCGCCCCTGGGAGCCTAAAAGGTAGCAAGCTCCTGTAACTGAATTATTCCAACTTGGGAATTATGCTGCTGGATTTAAAAGGGGGCTTTCCTTTACATTACCAAAAAAAAAAAAAAAAACACAAGCACACACACACACACGCACACACACATACACACCCCAAATAACTAAGAGAAAGATAACTAATGATACTGGTTCAACAAGTCTCCAAAACTCAGAGCCAGAGATTTTATTCCTTTCAAAGAAGCTCAAACTTTGTTCTTTAGTAGAGAATTAAATATTGTCAGCGTTTTAGTTTGAAACCTTACTATCAAAGTTTTATCTTAACCTAATATTTCCTTATATAAAGAATTTTAGAAAAATGTAATGTTTTGAGAAGAACTTAACTTTGTCTTTTATTTTTTATGTTCAAGTACTTTGGTCTGTTAACCTTTCAATAATATCATTTTTAATAATTCATTATGGCACTGCTTGGTAACAATTAAGCGTGTGTGATTCAGGTATGTGACTTTGTCACATTATTTAATATCTGTGCCTCAGTTCTTAGGATGAAAATCAGAGATAGTAATAACTTTCTTCTCAATTTGGCTATGATAAAGTTAAATGAATTAATGCATTTAAAGTGTGTCACCGTGCCCAACACAGAGTAAATAATCAATAAATTATTACTATATTAGAAAAAGTCACGGACCACTTTTATTATAAACTGTACTTTCTCAGCCACTTGATTATATATAAACAATTTATAAAAATACATTCAGACATGTAGAACAACTTTTCTGGCCCTTTCTATATGCAAATATAGATAAGTATCAATAGAACAACTCATATATTTTGACATAAATAATAAAGTAATAAGAAACAGAATCATTTAGAAGTTGCTATGGTGTTACAGGAAATCAAATCTGAAACAAAATCAAGCAAATATTATACATTTTAAGTGAAATTCAAATACATAGCAAACTGTAATGTCTCGGAAGATGTAGTGCATTAAAATTTGAAAAATTATTTTTCTAAATGCATATGCACATATATTTACATATTTATATGACAGGCTACAAAGACACTAATGGAACAGGCTATTATTTCTAAAACAATTTAACACTATTTTCAGTTCCATTAATAGCACAGAAATTAAACTTTTAAAACCCTACACAAACAAATCAAGATAATTCAGATCTCAAATCTACAAATTAAAATGGAGATTTGATAATTATCTAACTAATTTGATTAATAGAGATGAATAAATTAGATAATTCTGACCCACAGATCTGTGCTGATCCTGAAATGCTTACTTTGACTGTATAAATCAGTTTAAACTGGTTAAATGCTAAATGTACTGTCTTCACAGCATAAAGTGAAAATGAGATTCTGCAGTCATTTAGTTATCTTTATTAATGCAGAAAGCTAAAAACAATTGCGTGCCATGATACGCACATATTTATTTCCTGACAAAATATTGTTTTTGCACAACACAGATAAAGTCTAAGGCTCACTCATTATCTTTTGTAATTTTGCTCTATGATTCCCATTAGAGCACTTCATACAAATGTTTCTTTCAAATTGCTCTATTATGTCGTAATCAAAAGACGGAATTTAGCCAAAATGTTTGTTTACCATCTTGTAGACAGTCAAAACAGTCTGTTGGTGCACTCTTTGATATTAATTCCCACTCATCCAGGAGTGGATTTTGGCCAAAACGCTTGATTGCTCTTTTGAGGACTTTTACAATCATATGTTAGTTTAGTCTTACATGAGCCAACAGCCATGCAATAAATGAAACTCACTTAATATCAGCCAGCTGATTTCTTCGTCTACCACATAATGACAAATAAATACTTTGGGTGTAAACTTTCCAGAACACAAAATAACACACTGGTGTGAAATAAATGTTTTCATGAATTATTTTATTGGAGTATCCAATTTAATCATCAAGGCAATGTTGACAGCAAACTAAAATAATCTGATCAGTTCAATCAAAAAATAAGCAGCACAGTAATTATGATCAGGTTAAACAATTTACTTAGTATGGTCCAGACCTCAGACTCTCACTTTGAATATTTCCTTTTTTCCTTTGTATACAAAGAAACAAATACCTGGCTCTTCATAACAAATTGGGATTATTTGATTTGATATTGTATAGGTCTCATAATAAGTGACTGTGAGCAGCACTGATTGGGGAGAAACTCAGTTTTTAGCTAGTCAGTTGTCATATATCTCCAGATGTTCAAAAACAGCATTTCAATGTCCAAGGCCTATTTGACCAAAACTAACCCAGAAACTGTTAGTATTAATCCACCAGAGTTCCTACTGAAAGATGAACAGCACGGAAGATATATTAGAAGCAGGAGACATATTAAAAAATATTGGAATATAAACTGAGAGGCCAAGATGCAAGATTAGAACAAATATAGTTAATAATCAAGAATAAAATTCAATTTGCAATTGAGTGCCAAGATGTATGGTACTACAAGATCATAGGTGAAGGATATATATCATTATGATTGAGGTTTTGAGAAATGGGAAAGGGATGATAGTCTATAAAAAGATACAGAAGATTCTTAACGAAAGGAGCAATGGTGGTTCTGGAAAAATGGACAACACTTAGTGAAAATGAGGAGAAGACTATGAGCATGTGGTTCATGTCGGGAAGAAAATGAGGAAGAAATAAGGTTTCCTAACTGGGGACGATTATGTTGCTGTCCAGCCTAACATCTTCCCGTAATAATAAGATTTCAAACTCCTTAGGCCTCCTTGATCTCTGATAGTTACTATTTGTGTAACTCTCAGGCAAGTTATTCAGCCTAAAAGTATTCTTAATTTCCTCACCTGTATAATGAGGAACATGATGGTACCACTTGCATACCATTACTATGAGGAATAATTGAGCTTGTATATGTAAAGTACTTAGAACAGTGATTGACATGGTTAGTAAAGGCCTGCTACCATAAACATCATCATCATTATTAATTATTAATTATCTTTTCGTAAGTCTAGTTTATGGTTTCAGTCTTATTTTCCAATTTTGCTTCCTCATCATGTGCCCTGTATCTCAGCCAAACTGCACTACTGACCTCTCCAACACACCCTGTGGTTTTCAAACTCAGAGCCTTTGCTTACCATGTCTTACTTCATCTGGAGTATCATTACCTAACCACTTCCCTCTTCCCCTGTTGAAAACCTGCCCACATTTCAAGGCTCTTTTATCCTGTAGTCATCCGTTTCGTTTCAGGTTTATATATTAGCTACTTTGGGCTCTCATAACCCTGTTTTTACCCATCTTATAACACTTGATCACATTTATCCCATTTTCCCCTTAAACTATAAACTGGAATGCAAAGACATGCTTTGGTTGGGGCCTCATACAATAGTATGTCAATAAGAAGTCATTAAATCTTTGCTGAATCCAAAACAATATAAAAGAACTAAAATATGGGATATATAATACGTATTTATACAGTGATTATGCTACTTACAAGAAAAGAGAATGCATAACCCTGAGTTAACAGACTTGACTATCCACCTATGGCCAATTAAATATATTGGTCATTTGATCTTCCTAGAAAATGACAGCAATCATGCTATGACTGGTTACTGCCAATAAATCTCATGCTTTGAGCTTTTCTTGATCATGGTGAACGAACAACCCTGAACCTCCTTTTCACAACAAAAGTATTGTGAACGACGGCATACCAAGGGGCTTCTGATTTTCAAATTGCAATCAGTGATGCCTGCCCTTTGGAAACTCAATTGTCATACTTTTATTTCTTTTTTGCTTTTTGTAACAAAGACTTAATTATTATTATATGCTGAATATAAACTTAGCTGCGAGTATAAAATATTATTTTATATATTTCTTATTTTTTAGGGCTTAATTATCAGGAGATACTAAAACAAAACCTAGAACACACTATGGATTCTAAAAGATATCACTATTAAAATATCAACACTTAAAATTTGATGTATTTTATGTATCTGCTATTTACTATATAATATTACCTTGTGTCTTATCAAAGCTAATATCCTCAAAAAAATTTTTCATTGGATTACATGTTATAAGCTTACAATCATCTCTTTATCTAAAATGCTCAAAAAGTAAAGTTCATGCTCATCAGGTACTATATATCAGGTACTCCACATGAAACTATCCTATATATCATTAGTAGTTTTCCCAGATAAGGAAGACAGCTAGTGGAGGAAAGAAGAGAATGACAAAGATAATTTTGAATAGCAGGGCATTACCATGGAAATGTTTTCTTTTCTTTCTTTTTTTTTTTTTGAGTTCTGTCTCAAAATGTTCTTTCCTTATAGAATGTTGATTTCTAGAATACAGTTAAAAGCATGAATTCTAAAGTTAGACTAATTTTCAAGTCCAGCTCTATTACTGGGATAATAAAACTGTGTAAAATTTGTAAATAAACTTGACCTCTCTAAACTTCAGTTTCCTCATCTGTAAAATAGGAATAATAATAATATCTGCGTCATAGGGTTGGTTAGAGAATTACAGGAGTTGAGGAAATCAAGGACAAATAAATATTTGCTTTTGTAATTATCCTCAGTGAGCCCATTCATATTCAGAGTCAAAATTTGAATTGACTTACTGGTAATAGATAACCAATTTAGTAGCAGAGGACACATGCAAAGAAATTTAAGCCAAACAACCATTTGCATACGAACTATCAACATAATTAAGAAAACATGCCACCTTCGTCTAAATTCTTTGAATAATTGCCTCAATTCCCCAACTCACTTGGCATCTATAGACAAGGTTTTAATGTCCAGTATCCACTGAAAGTTTTTGTATTTCAAATAAAAATAATAGCTGCCATCAAGTATGTTAATGTCTATAATCATTGTAATTTTTGTAAATTATAACTGTCAGTAGTCACAAATCTACCCAATGCAAACATAAGGTAACAATTTAGCCTTTATATTACTATTCTCAGAAAAGAAGAGCCACTTGTAGGAAACTTAAGTAGGAAGGCAAATTTACAACATTTACTTTAAAAATAGAGTTTTTTTCCTCCCCTCTCCCAATAGGATTATTTCTAAGGTAATATTTGCTTGCAACTATCTGCAGCCAAAATTTTACCACTGTTGTCAATTTCCATTATAGGGGTAAAGATCCACAATGCCACTTTAGTTTCTATAGACAACATTGAAAGAATACGTTCAAAATATCTAGAATATTATAAAACCATTTTTACTAATTTTCAGACTTTCAACTATGTTGCTGCCCCATATGAATAAAATTCATTTGACTCAGTATAGTAGGGTCTCATAAAGATTACAATTTTCTTCATTATAGAAAATTACTCTGGAAGGATATAGGCTTTACATTATAAATTTATGTAAAAACAATTATATTTTTGGCCCTGATGATTAAAATTTATTTTAGTCTGGATTAACACAGGGTATTAAAATTTCATCACATATTTCCTAGGTTAAAAGATAGTAATAAATTTAAATATTTGCATTTACTAGAAGAGATCTAATTAATATTAACTATGGGTTGTGTATCTCGCGGTTTCATTTTATTGGACTTTGTCATTTTAATGACACCAAATGTGATCAAGTAAAAGAATATAACAATAAAAAAAGTAAAAGAATATAGGTAGCCTAATTAGAATATGTATTGGCACGTTCTGTTAAGGTGTGATAGTCTGGGGAGAAAAGGAGGAACTAAAGCTGATCCAGTATTTTATTACCTTTAAACATAAAAATTCACTTGAGAATTTTTTTTTTTAATTTTTAGAAGAATAATTTTCATTACGCCTAAGTATGGACCTTTGAAGGATGCTTGTTTTTGTTAATTACAGGCTGCTTGGATGTTTAAATACGTCATAGACTTTAAGTCTAAAGGTAACCCTGCAGTGTTCCTTCTATATATTCTAACTGTCCTCAAAATAATTACAGAGTGGCGCTTGACTGTCATTCATGGGTATCTACTCCATTGTTTGAGGAGAAAAAGAAAATGGCGGCCCACACATTAGCACATCACCCATGGCTAGAGCAATGACAAGACAGATTAGGATGTATATTAAATCTCACACATGACTGCCTTTCTGTATCAAGGTAAAAAAATACTTGCTCTTACACACATTAGGGACCAGTGTTGGTTTGACATCTACATTAATATTGACAGCATATCAACATTTTTTCTACATTTACTGAGTCAATAACTAGTCTAAACCTGGTAAAACTTAGATAACAGAAATGAAAAAAATATTTAGCAGACAACCTTATTTTCTCATATCTAAAAAAATATTTAACCCTCAAATAGCACTGGGCTTTTATAAATTATCAATCCTAGAGCAATACATCAACTGGCATACACAGCTGTGACTTGGTAATCTAATCTCATTTGTCAAACAAGAAATTTGGTAGATAAAGAATAGTTCTAGAAAAAGAAACTCCTGCACAGACAATAACATAAATATTAAATGCATAGGAGACTGATTATTTTAAAAAGCTAGATTACCACCATTACATTACTTCATCTTTTATACATTATTTTCACAGACAAGAGGAAATTGCTAGGTAGTAATTCTGCCTGAAAATAACCACAGATGAGAAACACACATAAAGCTTACAAAAATGGAAAATACCCAGTTGCTTAATTTATTTGAGATTTTTAAAACATATTTATTTGTATTTACCATGTTGAGAATTGGAAGCCCCATGTGAATTGGGTTAGAGAAGAAAAGTCATTATTTACTTTGTTTTAAAATATTACAAAACTAAACAAAAGCCCATCTTTATTTCAAGGTAATATCTTGGTTTCATTAATAATTAAATGTTGTTTTCCAATGATGGCTATTTTACACTCTGCTTTGAAACATGTTAGTCTTACTATTATTCTCAAAGATACTATAATGCTTTTAAGGTGCAGACATATTTTATATACATTACACAAGAATGCTGCAAAAATGAAACATTCCTTTTTTCCCTAGCCTCACAGTATCACTGAATAGGGAGAGAAATCAGTATACACTTCTTTTTTACAAAAAGGAAACAACACTAGAATCTGTTATTCTTCCAAAGCTTATATTCAGATGGTTAGTATTTCCATTCTAGTAATTAAGCTATGGTTGGAAGCATTCTGGAGCTCCAATAGTCAGGAGAAGCAAAATCACAAAACAACCAAGCAAAGTTCTTTTTATTTTAAATGCATCATGCAACAGCACTTGAAGGGCTGTTCATCTCCCAGGTCACACGAGCTTTCATTAAAACATGCCTTTGATAAAAGACTACCTTTCTCCCCTTTCCAGCACTCTATGGAAGATGATTCAGGTTAAAGTGATGTTCTTAGTAATAATTATCTCTATAAGATCCGTGCTATCATTTATGTAAGTCCGTGAAAATGATGCCATTTCGCGAGGCCATGACAAAATTGCATCCATGATTATAAGCCCTTCCATCAGGCAACCCTACTAGTAAACAATGGCAGGAATAAGAGGCCTTTCTATGCTCTTCTGCTAATGCTATGCTAGCCTCTCGTAGCAAGACATATGTACAAGAAAAGATGGAGAGAAATGCCTGGCATAGAAGAGTAACTTGCACTCTAGTGGCTTGAGATGTTTATAGCATTTAAGCTGATTAATTATTATCTATGGAGTCCCTGAAAAAGTTAAAGGATCATTTTAACAAGCAATGAAACTACCATGATTATGAGAGGCGTATTCTGTCCTTCAGCAGGGGTCGTTTTTATGCTCAACAAAGTGATGTGAAATTAACTATTTTCATAAACCGATGGTCTTTAGGATAATGGCTTGTACTTTTTAATTTCCTTTTTGGAAGTATGTCACGCCAAATGTCAGCAATGTCAATAGTCTTCATTAGAAGTTGTCTGATATTGTTGGGGATGTTTTTCACAGATATCCAGTTGTTTCCCAATATTATAAATGGAAAGCAGAGAAGTTTAAGAAGGTACAGAAAGATAAAAATTTAATATACTAAATCAAGGGAAAATGAATCCATACTAAATTCCAAGATTAAAAACTTAAGGCTTAAAGTATTCATTATTTCTTTTCATCTCCACTGCATTGCTATCTTTAAATAGCAATGTAATCTTTAAATATTCTCACAGAAAACATCTTTTGTTCCTAAACCTTATTCTTAACAAGGGGTAAGTGATGCCCTATTTATAACATTTTCAATTCATAGAGTCCACATGTGGCTATGTACTAGCATAGCCAGACAGAGTGTACATTTCAAAAAAACTAAACCTCATAAATCTCCAGAAATTCCTCACATCTATTATGTTTACCTTCTGCTGCTGATGAGCCTGTTGGGCTCTGTACAGAGGAAATTACAAGCGCTCCAGAAGATTTGGCAAGAAGATGCTAGAAGAAACAATGGGCAAAAAAAAAAAAAAAAAAAAAAAAAATTCTTAACTGAAGCATCATATCCAGCTTTGGCTACCATTTACATATTTGAGATTACAGCTAGTAAAATAGAAATTCCATTGAAATGGAATAAATTGTTTTCTAAAATCCCTATCTGATTACTACTGGTGATGTCTACAATTAAACATGTTAAGCTACACTCAACATACTTTATGGAATTCAGTTGAAGGCTGATGTTCTTATTGAAAATCTGTTTATACAATTTTCCAACTAGGAACCAAGGTACTTGTATCCACCTAAAACTTTCACTCCTAGCCTTGTGAACACTTTCCTGTTAATCTATATTACCAAACAAATCTCTCTTTACTTAATAGATGTTTGGAGGCTGTTGTAACAGCTGCTAACTAATAAGGAAATGCCAGTAGAAATATTTTATAGTCACACGTTTAAATATCACTGGAAATTTGCTTATAGTTGATGCCAAGGGAAATGCTTATGTTTAAGGCATATCCTGCATAGTGATAAAAAATTAATAGGCCAAAAATCCTCCACCCAATTATGTATACACAATGCCAAAACAATCAAATGAAAAGTAAAAAACAGCCTAACTACCAGGCTTGTATCTTTTTCCTTGACTCATCCTAATATCAATTTTTCCACCAAGTTCATTGGTTATTCTGTCATTTTGAAGATAAAGTCTTATAAACCACGTAAGAAAATGGTCTTAAAGAAAATTTGAGAACTCCTGGATTGAAAGGGGACTTTATATTCTTAAAGTTTGTTAAGTAGATAATTGCTATTTCTGATTACAGCTTATTCATTACAAAGATAAAAGTGAATAACTAATAATGTGCAGATTCATTTAGCAGAAATCATTCTTGAAATAAAGTTGGAGGTAAAAGCTACTCCTAAGGAACAAACAGAAGAAAATAAAACAACAAAAACCACTGGATGAACATCAGTCGTATACAGCTCTTCTTAAAGAGTAAAAATCACAATTCAACGCGTCTTAGCACAAAGAGAAGTCACGGAGCAATCAATTAACCTCAACCACACAACTTACCAAGTCACATTTAACTACTGGCCCACGCACATATCTGACGTACTAAACCATTTATCTCCTCCTGTACAATTCCTTAGCTGCTAAAATCATCCAGAAATAGGTAAACCAAGGTCCTGTATGAAGTCAATCCAACCAAAGAAATACATTTCATCATTGTAAAACCAAATCTAGTACTTAAGAAATTTAATATGAATGTGCCCCACTTCAAATTGTAAAGAAAGACAATAAGATTGATCCAATGCTTTCCCCAGAATGCCATAGCTGAGTTTTGCCTATTAAATACCCCTTGAGTTTCGCTATTTCCTCCAAAGTACTGTCTACCTTTAACTGTATCTACAAAAAAGTATTTGTTAACCTCATAATACCTATGCTTATCTCTGAAAATCACTACAGCGCTTTTACAATGTTTAGTCCTACATGCCTTTAGAATTGTTTGGCATTTAGCCAAAACAGAGCTTGAGAAGGCTAGATAAGAGCCAACTGTTAAAAAGAAATTAGAAAAAAAAAAATTCCATTCTAATGAATAAAAACTGCTAAACCAAGGAGTGCTAGCAAGGGACTTATAAAAGATACGGCATGGGTTATTCAAACATCATCCTTATTGTAAGAATTATTCCTCACTGATATC
>CAUYRT010085411.1:82500-95488 GCA_963574885.1 Lepilemur ruficaudatus
AGAACTCGGCTGACTTGTTGGGTTCCTTACCCAGCCTACATTTTCTATCCTCCCATTCCCATTCACTTCCAAGTGGGACTTGATTAAGCAGTTTACCAATTTACTTCCATCAGTTCTAGGTTCAAAGCATTTATACAGTCTTAAAAAAACGTTTCTCATTAGTGGTTTGGGGTACAATGCTAATAATAAATTCATCTACTAAGTTATCAAAAAGCCAAATTCTTGCACAGATTTTTGCATTTAAATATAACTATCCTCACACTTTTCACATCATTATTTATTCAACACACCTATTCATATTCTCACAGCCTGTGACCTTGCCTTTTATGAAATGCTAATCAATTTTAAAATTATTTGCATTACCCAATGACATATAATTCTAGCTGGAAACATCCAACTTATGCCTGGTATCTCTTAAGTCAGACAAATATTGTTATTGTTTCCAGATAAAATGGGCTGCACTATCACTGATATTTTTTACAAATAAAAATGTAAAAAAACAAAAATTTTAGGTAGTTTGTTAATATGCTTCATCTCTCTCTAAAATAAAGCCATTGCTATTTGGACCAAGTACATAAGCACTAAGGATCTTTTAAAATTGATTATCTTGTAAAAATATTTCAGATTTCTAAAATGCTGCACAGACCTCAATATGTGTTATATTTAATTATGTATATAAAATCAGGAAATCATATTCTTCTTAAAAATGCTGATTTTTATGAGAAGGCATACTGTTTTGAGATAATTTGCTTTAAAGTATCTCTCTCACAGGATATATTTTGTAAATCTCCCTTAGGTTTGTATGTAACTTCTGATTCTTCTATTTCACAGAAAAATAACAAAAGCAAAACAATGTGGTTAAGATCCAGAATAAAGAATGAAGTTGAATAATTGTCTCAAAAATCAGGAGACATCTAAAATAGAGTAAACCTGAATCAAGACAGATGTATTTCTCTCCACCAGTATGACTAGAGTTCGTCTTCGAACCTAATAACATCTATTTTCAAATCTGAATGAAATGGATGGAAAAAAAGATTTACAAACCTGGGCAAATTCAATTACCAGAATCACTCATTTTTTCCCTGATAAGCATGATATCACTTCAAATATTTTTTTTCCAGTAATCTCATAGTCACCTGCTATTAGCGATAATCACAAATGTGTTACCACCAAATAAGTACCATTTCAGACAATGGACCCTGAATGCCACAATGGCCATTAATCCTTAAAACGATAATGCCTCATCATTATCTGATGATTCTCAGATGAGCAACTTCCAGAACTTGTATTCCAGACTTTGGACTGGATTCTGGTCTAGGGAAAGCCAAAACACCAGAGCTTTCATTTAGTCTGGTCCAAAAGCAGGTCACTTAGGAAAGGAGGAGGAAATTCTTAGTTTCATTGAATAACTAATTCCATCATGTATTCTCACAGACAAAAACATACATTTTTGCTATTATACTCTTCTGCTTATTAAACCTGAAATGATGCACCTGAGAAACAGGGTATAATTTCCCTCTGGTCCTCAATAAAAGTTCTAAATGCCATTTCTAATCCACAGTAAAAGATATAAATTTAAAAGTATAGATGAAATAAATTAGATAATCAAATGTAACTATTTCATTCATTTAAGAAAGTCCAAGTTTTCTAAAAAGTAGTGACGTAATATCCCTACATAGATCATTTCAAAGGCAAATATTAAAGTGAATCTCGTCTTCCAGGATTTAATAGAGAATTTTAAGGATCTATTCTGCTACCCCTTTGTGGTTTATCTTGTTTACAGGTCTTTTGTATCACCCTAAAAGATGCCAGCAGTATGAGGACCATGTTTTTCACCTCCAAACCACCTGTCAAAGTGCTAGAATAAAGCACCTAAGAATTAAATCAACTTAAAGATACAGATGATATGTGAGTCTTAAACTCAGAACTGAACCTCAGAACTGAAATAAGATTATGCAAAATAAAAGATATTATTTACAGATTTATATAATGATTCTGTGACATTTTAGTTCCTCCAATAACCCTGTGGACCAATTCAGGCCACCTCCATTTGTCTGAATTTGTTATGAATATGTCCGATTACAGTCTGAATATAGTATGTTCTAAACCTGGATCCCCGATATTAAATTTTTCTAGATTGTCTCATTGAATGTGGAAATCATTATATGAAGTTTGAGATGTTAGTGGAATCCACTTTTCAAAAAAAATCATTCTTCAATTCCACAAACTTTAGTGTGTATACTTTAGCAAGCACTGGACAAGGTACTGAAGATCCACCCCCCCCACCAAAAAAAAAAAAAAAAAAGACAACCTTCCCTCAGAGTGTTCATGGCCTAAGGAAATAACTCAGGAAAAAAAAAAAAGAACAAATACAACCTAGTATGATGAAGTTTCCCCTGGAGAGAAATAATGAGATTCCATGGGACAGAGAAAAGACACCTCTGGGTACCACTTCCTCGAAGAAGTAACACTAGAGCTTAGTCTGGCGGGTCTTCCCAGAATTAGCCTGTGGGCAAGAGGTGGAAGGGTAGTCAAGGCAGATGGAACAGCACGCATATCATCTATAGGCAAGAGCAAGCATGGCATATTGGATGCACGTAAGCAAAAAGCCAGACAAGATGAGAATGTGAAGTACCTCAAACAGTAGGCTAAAATTGGACTTGGAACTGAATGACTTGGGAAGTCACTGACAGATGTTAAGTGGGTGAGATGAGATTAGCCCTCATGGCTCAGAAAGAACCCTGTGGGCTCAGAAAGCTCACCGTGGCCCTGAATGCTGCCTCGATTGGACAGCAGTCTGGCAGTATGGTCCTTGCCTTCACTGAAGTCAAAGGGAAAGTACTGATACAGCTCACCACTGTTCCTCTTCTTCGCCCCTGACTTTTGCAATAACTCTCTGACCCTACTTCTCAGTCTCCTTTTAACCACTATTAATTATGTTTTTGTCCATCAGAGTTTAGTGCTAAACACCCTTAGTGAATTCAATAATTCACACATGGATGACTCCCAAATTTGTATCATTAACTCAGGTTTCCCTTCTGAGATCTAAATTCTTTTATCATAAATGCAATCTTAGCATATCCATGCTCAGATAGCTCATGGCAACCAAAAGTCAACCCCTACAAAACTGAACTGATTCTCCTCTTGTCTGACTTGTCCTCCAGTCTTCCCCACAGTAACTAACTTCTAGTGAGTACTTTTTATGTCCTAGGCACTGTCCTAGATGGTTTACATATATTCTTTTACTAAATCCCCACAATACAACCTACAAAGCAGATACTAATATTATGTCCCAGTTTAAGGATAAGGGAACGGAGACATGCAGAAATTAAGCAGCTTGCCCAAAGTCACAGTGTCAGTGAGAGATGGAGCCGGGCTGAACACCTGCACTGTTAACCATTACACCATATTCCTTCCTCAAGCCTTTCTGTTGGTGGCATCCTGAATTCACCCAGTGGCTCATTCCAGAAATCTGGAAGTCAACTTTGATGCTTCCTCTTCCTTATCACCGACATCTAAATTATCACTCAGTCCTAAATGTAACTTCTAACCATTTCCCAATATATCCACCTCTCTACATTTTACCATCTCTTGCCATCAACTCTCATTTTTTTCTAGTTTTCTAATTTAGACAATAATCACAATGTCTTGAAAAGCAGTCTGATTCATTAATTTAACAATTTATAGAGCATCCGCTATGTGTTGTGTACTGTTCTAGGTGCTAGAATTGCAGAAGTGAATAAAACAAAGTCCTTGGCCTCACAGGGCTTAAATCCATGAAGGGAAGAAGAAATATAACACTCAAACAAACACAAAACTTCAGGCAGTAATAGGGTTGTGAAGGAAAACGAGGCAGGAAAAAGTAGACAGGGAGGACAGGTGTGGTGGAAGGAGAAACGATTTGAGTATGGGCACCTAAGAAAGACATACCCCTACTTAACATTCCTCAATAGCTTCCCCTTTCTCTTAGAAGAAAATTTAAAATGCTTAACATGACTCTAAATAGAGTAACCATATGACCAGGCTTTCCCAGAACACAGTTAACACCCATTGCCCCTTCACTTTCAAAATATTTCAGCTTTTAAGATTAAGTCTAGGGTCCTTATGCCTAAGGTCCCCGCATGATGATGGCTTCAACCTAACTCTAGCTTTAGTTCATTTGTCTTCCTCACTTGCTGTCCTTACTTCAACTATCCTGATTTTAAATCTTCCAAGTATAAGTTTCATTTCAAGTAGAAAGTTTCCAGAATTCCCTTAGTCTTGAATATTTTCCATCCCTCCCCCTCTTTGCCTGTCTTGCTTCTACTTACCCTCTAAATCAAAGCTTTGCTACTACAGAGTCTCTTCTTTTTCTTAAGACATCTGCCTTGTTTTTTCTCTTGCTGTACTTGGTATGCTTTCTTTGGAACATTCGTCTCATTGGTAATTAAATATTAACATAACTGAGTGATAGGTGTCTGTCTTCTCACCAGACTGTGAGCTTCATGAGGGCAGGGACTGATTCTTTATTGTTTATTATTTTATCTCCAGTATGTACACAATGCCCAGCACACTGCAATATACACAGTAAACATGGTTAGGATGAACGACAGTGAAGGACAACTATTGCGAGGCGAGACAGTAGAAGTACCAGACAGATTGCAGAGTTAATCAGCACATAATATTTGATAGAACTTCTTGGCTTATTAACTGGATATAGAAGAGGGCAGCAGAAAGAAGCTTAAAAACAACTCTCTGGTTTCTAGCTTGGGCAAGAGAGCAGAGGATGCTGCTGTTGACAGAGATTGGAGAAGCAATATGAAGAACAGGTGAGGGGAGAAGGATGTGCTATATGTTAGACATACTGAATTTGAGATGCTTGCAGGAGGGATATCTACATAGAGTTTGTTATTTCTATTTTCCCCACCTCCCCCAAGAGAAGGTCTTATTTTGTTGCCCGGGCTGGAGTACAGTGGCGTTCTCATAGCTCACTACGACCTCAAACTCCTGGGCTCAAGCTATTCTCCTCCCTCAGCCTGCCTCAGCCTCGAATACCAACTCGCCCAGCTAATTTTTCTATTTTTAGTAGAGACAGGGTCTCACTCTTGCTCAGGCTGGTCTCGAACTCCAGGCTTCAAGCAATCCTTTCGCCTCGGTCTCCCAAAGTGCTAGGATTACAGGCATGAGCCATCACGCCCAGACTGAGTTTGTTGTTTCTCATAACAAAATTTATTGGTTTTATAACAATGGTATTTTTGACAGACCCTGTGTCAGCACAGGTCCAGGAAAGCTTTGAAAAGAGTTGTGCAAAGCTAAAAATTTCCATTTGCCTGGTGGAATGGTGAGAAAAGAAAATCATAGTTTTTATTTTGCCTCTGCAGCCTTGATTTTGGGAAAGCAAGCACCAGTTAACAGAGCTGAGACAGTATCAAGAGGCAGCAACTCCCACAGGTTTCTGGCCCCAGTATGGAGCCCACAAGTGAGTAGGCTGCGGAGAAGTAGTTTGAACAAGAAAACAGTAGTCATGGAATATAGTCATAAGGTAGCAAGGTAGCGAGGAAAAATGTAATCTATATAAAATATTCACAGCTTTTGTGTTATTTAAATAACAATTTTTAAGATCTTTGCTCTGTGCACTTACAGTCAGTAGACACTGATACACATGACAATTTACAAAGTGAATGAAATCAAGTGACCCTTTGACTCCACAGGTAGAGCCAAGTGAAACTGTCCCAACTTATCAAACTCTAAAGTAATAGAGAAAATTATGCAAGGACGCTGAGACAATGTCACAGACATGGAAATACATTCACTCCCCATGCACAAAAATAAGGCTTTTGGAAAGATTGTTCATATTATCCATTTTCCTGAGTGTCCCTGCAACATCTGGCACTGCTGAACACTATTTTCTTGAAATCTCTTTTTCATTTAGCTTTTGCAAAAAGCCCTCTACTTGTTTATCTTTCTAGTTGACTCTGTTTTGTCTTTTTTGCTGTCTCTCTCTCCTTGTCTTGATATATAAGCATAGGTGTTTCACCTGCGTTCTCTCTGTCTTTTGATATTAAGTCTCCCTCTATCATTTCATTTTCTCTCTTAGGTTAGTTTACCTCTTGGATGCAGCTCACTCACAAACCAAGATTCCTAACAATGACCTTTCTCCTCCAATCCATACCACGTATCTTAACAACCCAAAATTTATTTCCTGCTGGAGCTTCCTCCTTTTCCCCAAACTCTACAAGTCTACATGAGTTTGTCAGCCTTCCTTCTAAGCCTGCCCTGTTCCTTCTCTGTGCCCACCGTGTTTCCGATGATGAAACAAAACAGACACATGAGTGTCATCACAAATTTCTCTCTCTTCCATGCCCCAGCACCTAAACAGTTGTGTTTACCTAATCTAACATTGCCCTGATCTTCATTCTTTTCTTGATTATTCCGTTGCTTGCCAGAAAAACTGAACTGTTCACCATTTTTTTAAAATGCCTAAAAGTTGCTCCCTTATTGATGTGCCTTTGCTCATACTCTTACTTCTTTCTACCCTTCTCAAATTTCCTATGTGGACATACCCAAATTCTACCCATAATTTAAAGCCCAATTTAAATGTCACCTCAACAAAAAAGACTTCCTTGACTGCCACAATCAGAAGTATCCTTGTCTTCCTTGGAAACAAAAAGCAGTTTATCTGAATCCTTCTTATGGTGATAAACATATTCTATCTTTGTTACAGTCATTTACACACGTGCCTTATTTATTCCAATAATGCGTCCAATCCAGGCCCAATGTCCAATCCATCTTTATAAAATGCCATGTCTAGGGAACATGTTCAACAACAATCCATGTGCTTGCATTTAGAATAGTTCTCCTTTAATAACAAAAACATACTGTATTTCGGAAGAACAAAGTTTTGTTCTACCACTCACCAGCTTTTGCCTTTTGGAAGTTACTTAATTCCTTGAAGACTCAATTTCTTCTGTAAAATATGGCTAATCCTACCTGTCACATACTTTTTATGAGATTAAGCCAGGCAGTAACATATAAACTGATATGTGCAGGTATGTGATACATTTTGGTTCCCCTCCTCTCCTGAACATATTTTTGGTAGGTCTGCAAGAAAACTTCAATACCCGTGTACACCAATGTTTACCTAGCAACATTTTAGGGTGTGCTGGGATAACACATGAGAGGTGGAAGTGAAGGCTGGGAGGATTCACGCTGTGTTTCCTATTTATTAGGGCAAAACTGAGGAAAACAAAATGGTTTACCTAACTAATGTCTTCCAACCCAGAAATGTTAACATAATGTTAACACAAGAGGTATGAAAATTGAAGGGATGAAACTAAACTTCACTGAATAAATGTTCATCATCTCTAATCATCAGAGAAATGCAAATCTTGTAGTAGTTTTAATACATCTTCGAATTTGGATGTTTCCATATATTTGTAAAGGAAATTCTAACTATCTGCTTTATTTCTAAATGACAGACTTAATAATCCTAAGTTTGCAACTTGTACAGTTTGAAACACATGGAATTTTGTTTTGTGGTTAATGGTGGGGTTTATGCACTGTATCTGTGTGTGCTCATAGTGCTCTTTGCAACAGTAGCAGCTTCAAGTGAGAAATCAAGTGATGGAGGGAAACACAAGACGTTTCTTCCTAACCTTGTTCTGTAAACTGGGTTTGGTTGCCTGTGGTAGGGGAGTGAGATGGCAACCCAATAAGCTGTTTTTTTATAAAGACTTTGTGATCTCTCAGCAGCCAAAGCCCTGCTGTGTTGTCCAGGTGACAAAATAAAGTTTGTAGGTGAAAAGGCCAGTTTTTTTTTAACCTTCTTTCACAGAACCTAAAGGCAATCATGTGACATTAGAAGCAGAAGGTGAGCGTGCCCTTGGCATGGACTTGGCATTCTTACAAAGAGGATTTTGCTCTGGTCACTCGAGTGGAGATAGAGCAAAAGAGGAAAATTGAACAGATGCTGTCTTGTAAATAGTAGCTGGCAGATTGGTTTGTGAGCAGAGTGAGACATCCCTATTTCCCTGTTAAGACTCCAAGAAACACTGGGGTCTCTCTGAAGTGGCGGAAATATTATATAAGTAGAAGGGGGCTCAGAGCCCTTGTAATTTGGGCATTAATGGTAAGTATAACCCTTTCCTCCCTCCCTGCCTGCCTCCCTCCATTCCTTCCTTCCTTCCTTCCTTCCTTTTTCTCTTTTCTTTTCATTTTTAAATCACATGCTGGTGAAACCTGGAACACATTGACTACTTTGTTGTATTTTAATTTAAATATATATTATTTTAACACTTTGGCCAGAAGAGAGTTATAAATTATAAAAGAACCAGATGTCACAGTTTTCATAAGTAAAACGTTGTCACAGAGGTCAAAGACAGTTTACTTTTGCCAAAGTACCTCTGTTAGTTTCTTATGATAACAAGGATTTCATTTGTTTCTGGCAGGTGTTTTTTTTAATATTTCTTTTTATTTTATTATTTATTTTTTTATTTTTTTAAATTCAGGATATTTATGCAGGTACACTTTTCAAAAGAAGACAGAATAATGGCCAGCAAACATATCTTACTTTCTTGTTTTATTTTCTCCACAGCATGTATCTTCTAACTTGCTATATAATAATTTACTTGTTGGCTTTCTTTTTTTAATATTGCCTGTTTCCCTCAGCTAGAATATAAGCTCCTTGTGGGCAGGGACTTCTGTTTTGATCCCTAATGTATCTCCCAGGCTCAATTGGTGCCTGGCACATAGTAAGTGCTGAATAAACACTTATTGAATGACATTTCGAACTACAAAGCACCAAAGAATGAATGAATATGTGCACACATAGAAATATTGTGTGAGGCTGGCTGTGCTCATGCCTAGCACTTTGGGAGTCCAAGTCAGGAGGACTGCTTAAGCCCAGGAGTTTGAGACCAGCCTGGGCAATATAGCAAGACCCCATCTCTCAAAGAAAAAATTTTTTTAAATTAGCTGGGTGTGGTGATACATGCCTGTAGTCCTAGCTACTGATCAGGCTGAGATAGGATTATTGCAGGAGGATCACTTGAGCTAGGAATTCAAGGTTACAGTGAGCTATGATCATGCCACTGCACTCCAGCCTGAGTCACAGATTGAAACTTTGTCTCAAAAAAAAAAAAATTGTGTGACATACATTGCATATAAATAAATATTATCTTGCCTTTATTTTGAAGAGTAAAACTTTATTATAAATTCTAATATTGTAGTATTACTATATCAGAATTATCCTTTTTAATCAAAATCTCAAGATGCATTTATAATCCTACCACACAATATATGGAGGCTCTCTAGCAGTGTTAAGAGTCAGCCTACCTGGCTGACCCTGGACAAGTTACTTGACCTCTGTGCCTCATCTTTCTCATCATAAAATAAGAATAATAAAACCTAGCTCATAAGAATGATGTAAAGGATTAAATTATGTACAGGGTGAGTATCCTTTATCCAAAATGCTTAGTATCAAAAGTTTTTCAGGTTTCAAATATTTTTTCAGATTTTGGAATATTTGCATATATATAATTAGATATCTAATGGGTGGGACCCAAGTCTAAACACAAGACTCATATACACTTCATAAATACCTTATACATATAGCCTGAAGGTAATTTTACACAATATTTTTAATAACTTTGTGCATGAAACAAGTTTGTGTACATTAAACCATCAGAAAGCAAAGGTGTCACTACCTCAGCCACACCTTTGCAGGTATGCTTGTATGCGGCAATCTAGGAAGATATAAGATATATTGCAGCTAAAGGGGGCTGGGAGGGTCTTTTTTCCCTTGGGGATGCTTAATATAACTGTGTGTTATGCACTTTTATTTTTACTGAGAACCATCACGTGAGGTCAGGTGTAGAATTTTCCACTTGTGGTGCCATGTTAGCATTCAAAAAGTTTTGGATTTTGGAGCATTTCAGATGTTCGATTCTCAGATTAGGGATGCTCAACCTGTAATACTTTAAAAGCACCTTATCACAATTCCTGGACCATAGATAATACTTAGTATATGTTAGATATTATTATAAAAGAACATAATATTCATTGAGTGACAAGTAAAACTCTCCAAATTCAGCATTCTGTAATGCCTTAATTTGTTTACATTGCAAGCTTACTGAAAGTAAAAATCATATTTTATATTTCCTTTGTATCTGGCATTGTACTGAACATATGAATCCAATACGTTTTGTTATTGATTGACTGATTAATTGATGATATATATTATTAAGCCCACTAAATATATAGATTGCAAAAGCCAGATTACTCAAGATGATCAGAATAAACAGGACTTAAGAAAAGTGAATTTGTCAATTCTGTCTCCTCATCTTATCACACTAGATATGATGATACTAAAGTATACTAAAAGACTTTTTAAAAATCATACAACAGAGATACATGTATTTTTCTGGCAGAAAAAATAATAAGGATAAATTAATGGTATAGGTAAAAAGCAAGAAGAAAAGAAAAGCAGAGACAGATTGCAGGCTTTAAAATTGAGGAGCCAACCGATCAAAGCTGTTAGAAGTCGCAAGGGAGAACAAAGCACTGACAAAGACTTAGGTTGACAGTTAAGTGTGGAACTCTGTTGGAAAGGCTACTTCTCCAAAAGGCCACCTAAAGATAAGTCCAGTTGAGCAAGGACAATATTAATGGACTCCAAAAGAACTGTGCAGTTAACCACTGATCACAACAAGCTGGAACACTGGTCTTTTGCAGAAGAGAAACTGCAGAAGAATTAAAATAAAAGTGAAGCAATAGAAGAATAAATCATAACCATCTCTGAAATGTTGATGGACAGAGCTAGTATAGATTAGTACATTTGACACCACCAGCTGGACACCTCGATGGAAAAACTGGAACTGAAAGAGCCTTATAAAAAAATGTAAAATTAAGGTTCTGATATATAAATATGCTTTCATTTACTACAAACGCCTACCCATTGCTTTAAAGACACTTCGTTTTTTGGCCTGCTGCTATAAAAGCTCACGTGAGTTAATGTGAACTATTCATATGTTCAGAACTGCCATGCTCATACATATGACACAACCACTATTTTTTTAACTCTTCACAAATGTAATTTCACAGTGTGTAGATATATTTGGGAGGAACAGTGCGAGGGAAAAGTAGAACTCTGCAGAATGTTGTTCACAGTACTGTTACTATGTGAACGTGTGTACATCTATGAGCACCAGTGCACAAAAAGAAATATGATTTCATCATAAAACTGTGGCTATGAAAAAACTATTTGAAATTTATGTCTATAACATATTCTCATCACTCAGAGGAAGAATGACAGCCACAAAGGACATTTCACAATGTGCAGCTCTATATTCTACAAAATATAAAGAAATAAATTCTAGATACATGCCTAATATAGAGTTGTGTCAGTAGTAAATCCAAGAAAATGGGTCCTTCTTCAATTTCTGTCCCACTATTTGAGGTTTCCTCCTTTAACTCACTCTTCCTTTTCTTTTTCCTTGGGTCTAACTTCCTTCTTTAGGTTACTCTTTCACTACCAGATAAACTTAGACCCCCACTCTATTAGATAGGTCTTATCATCTGCAACATCTTCCCTTACTGTTCTGGAAATAGTGAATCTTGCAAGTAAATGATGTTACATCACACCTGAGATTTCTGTAATTACCAGAGGTACAAGCATACGCAGGCATTATCCAATTTTAATTGCAAAAGTTTGTGGGTTTTATGGTTTACATGTGCTTAACTCTGTAATCTTTAAGGATGAACATAAACAACAAATATATTGATTAAATACATGTGTATATACATTATATTAATATATCTTGTACATTATTAGATCATAACCATGAAGAAAGAGAAAGAAAGCAAGAAAGCAAGCAAGAAAGAAAGAAAGAAAGAAGAAAAGAAAAGAAAAGAAAGAAATCTTGACTAATACAATCACTAAAGGCCCTTGGTATATTTACTACTCAAGGCTGTACATCTTTGACCCATATTTAACTCAATACAATTACTACAGCTTCTGTGCAGATCTCATCCCACAACATTATACTATCATAATGACTTAAATCATAAAGCCAAATCTTTCTTTTTCTAAGCTCCCTATGCACATCTTCACTATTTAGAACATACTGAACTGCATATGCACACATCTGGGAACTACCTCTCATAAAACATCAAAAACCCTACAGAAGTCTGCCCCCCAAAATTAGCAAATCTACAAAACCTATTCAGAATATTTTTATTGTCAGGAATTAATTTTTTTTAGCTCATTAGACTCTTTACTAATTTTAACATACAGTTATTCTGAATTATACTATCACTAATTCACAGGTCTGCAGTTTTCTTTCTAACCCCTCTGTCTTCTTTAGTGGTTGTTTAGATAAAAGGATGACAATGCATTTCAAAGTAATTCTAAAAATTAACTTTTACAGCAATACAAGTGGTGTTTCAAATATCACATATGGAATGCATTTTAAAGGAGAAAAAAAGGTAATTTAAAATTATTTTATCATCCCTTTCTCCTACCTAGCACTTTAAGAGACTTATTGTTCAGCCTCTGCTTAAACATGTGCCATAATACAATTCAAATACTGTAAATAATTAAAATTTTAAAAACAAGAGGTGAATTTTATAGTAAAAAAAAAAAAAACAGAAACAACCAACTAATGTGGCAAAAGAATCATGCTCCTGTCATAAATTTATCCATTTGATGCTGTATCCTCTATTCTTGGGCAGTGTTCTGTCTCCTGTGAAATCCAAGAAATAGTAAAATAAAATTGTGTTTGAATAAAAAGAAATGACCAGATTCATCCTAATTCCTTTCATTTCTCTCTCTCTGTCTCTCAATCTCATTCTTCAAAATTTCTCTCCATTCTCTTTTTTATCTTTGTAATTATTGATGTTTTCTCATTCTGTATTATAATTTTAAGAAAAGGAGACAATTATGGTCAAAAATCACAGGATAAAAGTCAAATAATGCAACAATATGCCTATTAGTAACTTAAGAATGGAACTT
>CAUYRT010085412.1:0-18464 GCA_963574885.1 Lepilemur ruficaudatus
AGTCTCACTCTGTTGCCATGGCTAGAGTGCTGTGGTGTCAGCCTAGCTCACAGCAACCTCAAACTCCTGGGCTCAAGCAATCCTCCTGCTTCAGCCTCCCAAGTAGCTGGCACTACAGGCATGCGCCACCATGCCCGGCTAATTTTTTCTGTATATTTTTTAGTTGGCCAATTTCTTTCTATTTTTAGTAGAGACGGGGTCTCACTCTTGCTCAGGCTGGTTTCGAACTCCTGACCTTGAGCAATCCACCCGCCTCGGCCTCCCAGAGTGGTAGGATTACAGGCGTGAGCCACCACGCCCGGCCTAAAATTGTGTTTTCTGATCACACTGTCCTTTCTCTTTCTCTCATTGATTAGATATGGCTTAAGTTCCAGTTACTCTCTGTCATCCAGCCCTTCTCGGGTTCTGTTTTTATAAATGGACTCAATCCCTCATGTTTCTCCAGGCTGGGTCAGTGACTGTTCTGAGCTATTCAGGAATAGGGGCATAGTACCACCTTGGCTAAGTTAGGAGGGAGAACCGGAGTGGACAGGAAGAGAAACTCTGGACTCAGTTTACTGGCTTTTCTGAGGTTCCATGATGTCGTCTGCTCTGAGGTTACATTTTTATTTCCTCTCCTGACTTTAGCACATGTGAGGTGAAGGGCAGGGGTGGATAATTTTTTACAAGCAAATGGTAAGGAGAATCTTCAAGTTCTGGGTTTGGAAGCTAATAGAATGATTAACTATCACGTTCTCTTTCCTCTTGAATTCCCCCTCCATAGTGTCCACCTGACTGCAAGTTCGTTAGTGCTGTTGGCTGTGATGTTGAGTTTGACTGATGAGGAAGATTAGCACACTCACGAGTTTCCTCTTATCTGATATTTTGTTGGAGCATGGGACTTCTTGGGCTTCCTGTGCCTTCTTCACAGACCGTAGGCCAGCTGCTCAGTCACAGGCTAGGAACTCTGTTCAGAGAAGGCCTGTTTTCAGCCTCCTGGGCTGTTTGGCCTCTTGATGATGGGAAATTTGCTCCCTCCTAGCACTTGAATATACTCTACTAAGTGAGCTTGCTTTAGGAAGAATTTGGACATTCTTTTGGGTATTCTTTTTTGGAGACAGAGTCTTGCTCTAGCACCGTGGCTAGAGTGCAGTGGCGTCATCATAGCTCACTGCAACCTCAAATTCCTGGGCTCAAGCAATCCTCCTGCCTCAGCCTCCTGAGTAGTTGGGACTACAGATGTGCACCTCCACACCCAGCTAAGTTTTCTATTTTTTCTAGAGATGGGGTCTCGCTCAGGCTGGTCTCAAACTCCTGAGCTCAAGCCATCCTCCTGCCTCGGCCTCCCAGAGTGCTAGGATTACAGGCATGAGCCACTGTGCCTGGCCTCATTTGGGTATTCTAAGAAGGGGAACAAGCTGTGAAGCTAAGCTGTAGGACTCAGCTTGTGTTCTTATCCTACAAGAGCTTTTTTTTTGGAGAACAAATCATTCAGTAAGCAGGAGGTAAGAGATGGGGTGAAGAGGAGGATGGATTAATGATGTGGTTTCAAGGGGAGCAGTAACCCATTGATTTCTCTGTCTTACAGATAGTGGGAACAGAAATTGTGAATTTTGCTGACCTCTGATGTGAGGAGCTCAGTCAGGACCGAGGGTGGAGCCTGGCAAGATTTGCAACCTGAAGCCATGGGCCAGGGGGCCATGGTGACCTGAGACTAGTGGACTCTGTCCAATTGCCCCCTGCTTCCCCTTTTACCTCTTCTACCCTATACTAAGGGGACTTGTCTCCACTTCTTCAGGGAACTTCCCCTGAGGTAATCCCTTTCCCCTGTTTTCCTATCCTTCTGCCCTCCCAAGACAGTACCAGCCTATAGAACTCCTACCTTCCTTCCCCTGAGGTGGTCCCCCTCCCTCCCTCCCTTCCTTCCCCCGCCATGCTCCAGCTGTGGAAGGTGGTACGCCCAGCTCGGCAGCTGGAACTGCATCGCCTCATATTGCTGCTGATTGCCTTCAGCCTGGGCTCCATGGGCTTCCTAGCTTACTACGTGTCTACCAGCCCCAAGGCCAAGGAACCCTTGCCCCTGCCCTTGGGAGACTGCAGCAGTGGTGGGGCAGCTGGCCCTGGCCTTGCACGGCCTCCGGTTCCACCTCGGCTCCCCAGGCCTCCAGAGACAGCTCGAACTGAACCTGTGGTACTTGTGTTTGTGGAGAGTGCATACTCACAGCTGGGGCAGGAGATTGTGGCCATCCTGGAGTCTAGTCGTTTTCGCTATAGCACTGAGCTGGCACCTGGCCGAGGGGACATGCCCACATTGACTGATCATACCCGTGGCCGCTATGTCTTGGTCATTTATGAGAATTTGCTCAAGTACGTCAACCTGGATGCCTGGAGTCGGGAATTGCTAGACCGGTACTGTGTGGAATATGGTGTGGGCATCATTGGCTTTTTCCGAGCCCATGAGCACAGCCTACTGAGTGCCCAGCTCAAGGGCTTTCCCCTTTTTCTACACTCAAACTTGGGGCTCCGGGATTACCAAGTGAATCCTTCTGCCCCTCTACTGCATCTCACACGGCCCAGCCACCTGGAGCCTGGGCCACTGCCTGGTGATGACTGGACTATCTTCCAATCCAATCATAGCACATATGAACCAGTACTTCTTGCCAGCCTTCGGCCAGCTGAACCCCCTGTGCCAGGACCAGTGCCTCGTCGGGCCCGGCTTCCCACTGTGGTACAGGACCTGGGGCTCCATGATGGCATCCAGCGGGTGCTCTTTGGCCATGGCCTTTCCTTCTGGCTCCACAAACTTATCTTCGTCGATGCTGTTGCATACCTCACTGGCAAGCGCCTCTGCCTGGACCTTGACCGCTACATCTTGGTAGATATTGATGACATCTTTGTGGGCAAGGAAGGAACTCGCATGAAGGTGGCTGATGTTGAGGTCAGTCTTCTTTTTCATTACTTAAATTTATTTTCTTAGAAGTTGTTCAAGCTCTGGACTGTCAGACTCCTTTCCTTGATTCTGAGTTTGTCATAGGTACACTCCTTGCCCTGCCTTTTCCAGGCAGGAAGAATGCTACTTTTTATATATTCCTCCTCATTCTGCTCTCTTCTTATTTCTCATGTCCCTGTTACTCTTCCCAGGCTCTGTTGACAACCCAGAACAAACTCAGGACCTTAGTCCCTAACTTCACCTTCAACTTGGGCTTCTCGGGCAAGTTCTATCATACTGGTGAGCTTATTTTCCTGTTCCTTTAGCTTATCGTTCTTAGTTTGGTCTATCCCTTCACTGTCCATCTCTCTGGACAGATAAGTTGGAGGAAAGTTTCAAGGTTTGGGGTCAGAGTGCTGTGAGGAGCCAGCAGTGGCATGAATTTAGGTTAGCATGGGTGGCTGGAGGGCAGGTTGGCAGTGGGGCAAATAAAAAGTTTTAGTTGGGCAGGGGTCAGTAATGTTGTCCCAAGAATGGAAGGTAGTCAATGTTGTTACAAAACAAAGGAGGGCACAGGGGCTGACTGGCTGTGGTCAGTGGTCAGTGTGTGGTCATAGGGACAGAGGAGGAGGATGCAGGGGACGACATGCTGCTGAAGCACCGCAAAGAGTTCTGGTGGTTCCCCCACATGTGGAGCCACATGCAGCCACACCTGTTCCACAATCGCTCCGTGCTGGCTGACCAGATGAGGCTCAACAAACAGTTTGCTCTGGTGAGACCCTTGGATCTCTTCCCCATACTTTCTCCCAGAGATAAAGCTTCCTTTTCAACCTTCCCCTAATGTGATACCCTTTCCCTACCCTTTCCGTTTTTCTTTCTGTGGAGGCTTCCCCACCCTCTTTACCCTCTACTCCTCAAACCTCACCAGGTCCTGGTGAGAGTCTATGCCATTCCCAGGAACATGGGATTCCCACGGATCTGGGATATGCTGTGGCCCCCCACCACTCTGGCGTGTACCCCATCCACACGCAGCTCTATGAGGCCTGGAAATCTGTGTGGGGCATCCAGGTGACCAGCACTGAGGAATATCCCCATCTCCGCCCTGCCCGCTACCGCCGTGGCTTCATTCACAATGGCATTATGGTGAGGGACTCCCAGTACAAACTTGAATCAAACCCACATTTAGACAGTCTCCAACTTGCATTGATGTATATCCTGTCAACTGCCAATCCAAGTTCATTCACATAGCGGGGGTAGAAGGGTGAAAGTTAATAATGCACATAATGAGAGTGTTATCACTAACTTCAGCCTGAGTCCTCTATAAACCTAGGGAATCCCGGTGCCTTAAGACTTTTGTCCTTCATCTACTTCTCATTCTATCTTTTAAATCTCATCTATCCCTGTTTCTTCTTTACCCTCCAGGTGCTGCCCCGGCAGACATGTGGCCTCTTCACTCACACGATCTTCTATAACGAGTATCCTGGAGGCTCTCGTGAACTAGACCGGAGCATCCGAGGTGGAGAGCTCTTTCTGACAGTGCTGCTTAATCCGGTAAGATGCTGAGAGGAAGGGCTAGAAGATTGGAGAGCCAAGGTGTTTGCAGGCTGGGAGCTTTACTCAACAAGGCTGATTCTGAGGTGGGATAGGCTCTCCAGATCTGACATGCAGACACCCTCTTGCAGATCAGCATCTTTATGACCCATCTGTCCAATTATGGAAATGACCGGCTGGGCCTGTACACCTTTGAGAGCCTGGTGCGCTTCATCCAGTGCTGGACACGGCTGCGCCTGCAGACCCTTCCTCCTGTCCCTCTTGCACAAAAGTACTTTGAACTTTTCCCTCAGGAGCGAAGCCCACTTTGGCAGGTAGGGGTGGAGAGGAGGCTGACCAGAGACGTGATGGGGGTGGGGGGTTAAGAGAAGACTAGGCCTTATATGATTCTTGGCATCTTCAGAATCCCTGTGATGACAAAAGGCATAAAGATATCTGGTCCAAGGAGAAAACCTGTGATCGGCTCCCTAAGTTCCTCATCGTGGGACCCCAGAAGACAGGTGAATCCTTAGCCAACTTAGCCAACTTCTCTTGCCCTGCCTTAAACCCAAAGGATCCTTTTGCCAAGGAACTCCCTTTTCATACCCACTCCTCATTAATCCAGTCTCTTGAGGCAATGATTCTTCACCCTGGTTGTATGTCAGAATCATCTGTGGAGTTAAAAGATCAACAATTAAAAGATCAACAAGTGATTCTGATGCACAATTGAGGCTGAGAACCACTGTTTAAACCCTTTTCCTGGGCGCTCTCATTGTAGTTTTGCCAAAGGGGATTTTACTATCCAGAGTGGTTACTTTCTCACTTCCTTCAAACTCACGCTGTTGAGCCGACTTCTCTCCTACAATGACCTGGTCTTTCTCTCCCATTTAGGGACCACAGCTATTCACTTCTTCCTGAGCCTGCATCCAGCTGTGACTAGCAGCTTCCCTAGCCCCAGCACCTTTGAGGAGATTCAGTTCTTCAACGGCCCTAATTATCACAAGGGTATTGACTGGTGAGAATGCTTCTCAGAGGAACACTCCCTTCTGTGAAAATACCCCATTCCAGCTTCCTTCAGCACAGACATCTGGCCTCTTTACTCAGCAAATTTCTCTGCCTCTCTGCTCTATTCTACGTCTTAGGTACATGGACTTCTTCCCTGTCCCTTCCAATGCCAGCACTGACTTCCTATTTGAAAAAAGTGCCGCCTACTTTGACTCAGAGGTTGTACCACGGCGGGGGGCTGCCCTCTTGCCACGAGCCAAGATCATCACTGTGCTCACCAACCCTGCTGACAGGGCCTACTCTTGGTACCAGGTCTGCCTGAAGCTAGGGACATTGGGGCTTAAGGTGGAGGGGAAGTGGTGACTGCTAGAGAGATAGCACGGAATGAGGATAGAGAAACTAGACTAATGCCTTGGAAAAAAGGGTGCCTATGTTGTCTTTCACCAGACCAAGAGTAAGGTCAAATCACCAATCCTTTACTTTCCTACTCCTTGTTTTTCAGCACCAGCGAGCACATGGAGATCCAGTTGCTCTGAATTATACCTTCTACCAGGTGATTTCAGCCTCCTCCCAGGCCCCTCTGGCACTTCGCTCCCTGCAGAACCGTTGTCTTGTCCCTGGCTACTATTCGACCCATCTGCAACGCTGGCTGACTTACTACCCCTCTGGACAGGTAAGATCCCTCATTGGGTTCCCCCTTCCCCTCTTCTTCCCATCTGCCCAGAGGCTTCTTAGGAACATAGAGGGAACCACATCCCTGTCCCTTTAGTTGCTGATTGTGGATGGGCAAGAGCTGCGTACCAACCCAGCAGCCTCAATGGAGAACATCCAGAAGTTCCTGGGTATCACACCCTTTCTGAACTACACACGGACCCTCAGGTGGGAGAGCATGACCCAGGCAAGGATAACGCTGGGGGAAATGGGGAAGCAGGTTGACCATGTCTATTTGAAAGAGACATAGATTTATTCTGTCTCACAAAGAGAGACATATGTCCCTGTGGGCTGGGAGGGGTAGTGTACATTTATGGTGCTTGAATTTTTCTTCTCCCTGCCACCTAATGGCTTCTTCCTGTTGAGCAGGTTTGATGAAGATAAGGGATTTTGGTGCCAGGGACTTGAAGGTGGTAAGACTCGCTGTCTAGGCAGGAGCAAAGGCCGGAAGTACTCAGATATGGACAGTGAGGTAAGTAAGCCTGGGCCAGGGTATCCCTCTCCACCTCTAGGATCTAATTCTGTCCCACTCCTTACCACATCTGCCTTCTTTTTCTCCTGTCAGTCCCGCCTTTTCCTTACGGATTTTTTCCGGAACCATAATTTGGAGTTGTCGAAGCTGCTGAGCCGGCTTGGACAGCCAGTGCCGTCGTGGCTTCGGGAAGAACTGCAGCATTCCAGTCTGGGCTGATGTCCCAGCCTTCTATACCAGCAAAAAGTCCCCTGCATCCCTAAGGGGTAGCAAGCCCAGAGCAACGCCCACAAGGGGCTTAGGATGGCCTGGCTCCTCCCCCTTCTACCTCAGTGGCCCCCAGGCCTGAGATGGCTAAGAAGGGAAGGGTATCCCTTTCCCATGGTCCTGGGGCCTGATAAAGGGGCTTCCCTTGATACCCCATTTCATGGTACTAGGCACCTTTGACCCATGATCTTGGGAGGTGGGGAGGAATGAGAGGGTCCAGGCAGGGTGTAGAGGAATGTATTAGTCCAATGATTTCCCTCTTCATCCCCAGCAGTGTATCTGTCTATACCTGGCTATGGGAGGGGCCCCTTAAGTCAGGCAGTGGGATCTACCTGTGGCCCGACCTCCCTAATGTCATTCACATTGAATGGAGATGAGGTCGGACAGTGGCTCGTAGAGCTGAGTATGAGCCCTAGCTGTGGGCTAGAAATGTCCTTAATAAACATCCTTATTTTTCTGTTTTGTCTGCCTCACTGGAATGGGAAATACCTAGAATAGAGCAAGTGTCAGACATTTCCTCCCCCAGTTCAAAGTTCATCTGCACATGGGAGGGAAAGAAGGGAAAGGCTCAGGCAGACTAGAGTAAAAAAGGAGTTTATATATTTATAAATGCCAAATAAATACCAGAGGCTACCCAACACCCCCTCCCAGACAGGGCTGTCTCTCCCAGCCCTAGGCTTCTAGGGTCTGAGACATCTTGGCCCCAAGCTACAGCCCAAGAGCAGCTGCCAGTCTGGGCTACCAGGGAACTGAGTGGGGATGATCTGTCCAGCCAAGATTCACTCCCCCTGTGTGAGGGGCCCCCATAGCCACAGGCCTGTGTCCCTGTATAGGGCCCTAGCAGGGAAAGACTCAGGGGGAGAAGGTGGTCATCTCGAGTGAGACCCGCTGCCACAGCTCCTTGGTCTGTTTGCTGCGCTTGAGGTTCTGTAGAATGTCGTTGAACTGCATCATGCCCATGGGCGTCAGGCAGAAGGCGCTGCGGGCACTGCGGATCGCATTCACAAAGTCGTCGTAGTCTGCCGGAGTCAGGTGAATCAAGCGATGGTGGATGTACTAGAGAGAGATGTGTGTAGGATGAGCCTTAATACAAAGCACGGAACGAGGCCCCACCTCCCTTACATGCTAGGTGATCTGGTCCATGCCACCCAGGAGGTGCTCCACCCTGCTCCATACTTCTGGACTGTCACCTGCATGTACGCCTGCTGGCAGCGCTGCACCAGCTGGTGGAAGGCCGGGGCACGCAGGTGGTTGTGGGCATGAGCAGGGCTCAGCCGCTGCAGCGTCTCCATGACGATCTCCTGCAGCACAAACGGGCTCAGCACCCCCTTGGCTGCCCCCACACAGAACTGGTGCACGTAGTTCACTCCTGGGGGGCAGGGGGGAGGGGCATGAGACGGGGGTGGCCACCTCTGCCCTAGGGACCCAACTTATTTATCTCAGCTCTGGCCTGGCAGAGAGCCTCCCTCCTCCCCAGGAGCTGAGGTAACCCTCCGCCCCCCGCGCACGCACACATACCCGACCAAGGCCTCAACTCTGAGCAAGAGCTAGGAAGGAGGTCTGGGATAGGAAGGTCGGGGGAGCAGGTGGGGAGGACAATGGTCCTGGGGAGGGGAGGTGTTACCCAGCTTTGCTGCCAGCCCCAGCAACCATTTGACATCATCAGTGTAGGGAGGGGAGCGGGAGAAGTTGTTGGGGTGATCGTTGTGTGCCCGGCGACCCAGCATCTCCAGTGCCAGCATTCCTGGGAGATAAGGGTGAGCACAAGGTGGGTTGCATCCTCTTTACCCTCTACCCCACCCTGGTACCTGACCCCACAGTAAACAGAGTAAGAGCTAGTGGAGTGGCCAGGTGCGGTGGCTCACGCCTGTAATCCTAGCACTCTGGAAGGCCGAGGCGGGAGGATCGCTCAAGGTCAGGAGTTCGAGACCAGCCTGAGCAAGAGCGAGGCCCCCATCTCTACTAAAAATATATAGAAAAAAATTAGCCAGGCATGGTGGTGCATGCCTGTAGTCCCAGCTACTCGGGAGGCTGAGGTATTAGGATTGCTTGAGCCCAGGAGTTTGAGGTTGCTGTGAGCCAGGTTGACGCCACGGCACTCTAGCTGGGGCAACAGAGCGAGACTCTGTCTCAAAAAAAAAAAAAAAAAAAAAAAAGCTAGTGGAGGGAGTCCTTTGAAGAGCCTCTGGCACAGTTGCAGGTGGGAACACAGAAAGGGACCTCCTCTCACCAACACGGTAGGCAGCGTGCAGGTGATGCAGGCTGTGTGGATTGACAGGTTGGCTGTGCGTCTCCTCCTCGGGTGGTGGAAAACCTCCGCTCACCAGGGGGCTGGGCTGTGTGGTCAGGGCAGGCAGTGAGGCACCCTGGATGGCTGGAAATGTGGATGCTGGATGGACACTGCTCACTGAGGGTGGGATGGAAACCACATGAGGAACTGAAAGCCCAAGGAAGGGCAGAGAAGATTCCCTCCCCATCTCCCCTGCCCAGTGTACCGCCCCCTCCATTCACCTGCTCCCTGTCCCCACAACTCACAGGCCACACTGGTGGGCAGCGGGAGCCCTGGCTCTGTGTGGTAGGGATGTACTGTGATGGGTGCCATGGAAGGGACGGGGAAAGACACAGCAGTGGCAGCAAGTGAGGGAGGAGTCACCGAGTAAGGATACTGAGCCCCCAGGAATGCAGGATGCACGCCCTAGAGGCAGGGGGAAGAAAAGAAAGAAGATACCAAGTTATATATTAGGATGTAGCTCTTCCTTGCTCTGCAAGTGGGCACGCCTGTGTTTCTTACATTAGTTGGGCTGGGTCCCCCAGACTCCTACCACCTCTTCAAGACTCTTAGCCCTATTACTCCCTGAGTACCCCACTCCAACCCCCCATGAATTCCCAATATTCTCCCCCATGCCCCACCCCCCAGAACACTGGTCTCACCTGTGGGTATGCAGAGCTGGGCACAGGGAAGACGGCAGGCCGGGGCATGTGAGGCATGGGGTGGGCGGGGTGAGCTGGGTGGGTGAGGTACTGAGGGCTGCAGGGCAGGTGGGGCTGTAGAGCAGTGTAGGGGTGCAGGCCAGGGGAGTGACCATGCCCCAGTCCTGGACCTGGATATAAACTGGACCCCACCGAGATGACTGGCACCACTGTGGCTGCTGCTGTCACTGCTGCTGCCGCCACGGTAACTGGTTCAGTCCCTGGGCCCCCTCTGCCCTCAGGCAGCCCCCGCCCAGCCTCCCCAGCTGCCCTGATCCCACTGGCACTACAGCTTGTAGCCCCTTCACGAGCTGTGGATGAGCCACCTGCTGTTTGCTCATATAGCCAGAACCACTGGTGAGCAACCTCAAACAACACTTCGGGGTACACGCCCCCACCCTTAGCCGCCTCTTCCACCGCCATGCAGGCCTTCTCCAACATCAGGTTATCCTGGAAGAGAGGGGCACAGAGTGTAAGGGGAAAGGCCTTTACCCAGGGATGGTGTCAGATGACATTCCAGTGTCTCCCTCAGAGTTGGCTGGTTCCCAGGGAGACATCAGAGGTCAGGGTTAATGCTTGGAGGCAGAGTCAGCAGTGAGGGCTCCACACAGACACTGAACAAATACATACTGACGAAAAGACTCAGGTTATAGTCCCAGTTCCAAACTAATTTAACAACCCCCTCCTATCCAAGGCTCATTTCTCTGAGGCCTGCCTTAAGTTTTCTATCCTGGGTGATCATCTTGGTCCCTAAACTATAGGCCTCCATTTCCTTATCTGTAAAATGGGAATAATCCTAACCTCACAGTTGTAAGGTAAAAATTATGGATGTAAAAGCACATTAATATGTAAAATCTCACCATGAGAGGACAAACGACAGTTTGTAAACTCTAGGAAATGGGGATTAAGAACTGGGCCCTCAGCTTTCCCCATGCCCAGCCTCTGTGCCTAGATGCCCAAGACCAGATCCCCAGATTGCCTGTAGAAATACCTGCTCCTTGCACTGCACCAAGGCCCGCTGGATCTCATTGGGGTTCAACGCATGGGCATGAGGCAGGCAGCTCAGGGCCAGCTCTGCCGCTGCCCTCACCATATTGGAGTCTCGTGCTCGTGATGCCCTGTCAGCCAGGGATGCAACCTCAGGGGGTGTCAGGTGCCCATCCCAGCATTCTACCAGTATAGTCAGGGCTGCACTGCCAATCTCCATTGCCTGGCCTTCAGGGAAAGGAGAGAAGAGCGAAGTGGGGTTAGTGTGGGCAACACTGGGGCATGAGAATGATGTCTCTATCAGAACAGTAATTTATAGAAAGATAAGGTTCTTATCTCTACCAATTAATCCCCCTCCTATACCCAAATCAGGACCAGTATTTACCTGTAATCCAGGAAACGTGGGAAGAATAGGTACGTGAGAGCCAGTTGGGAGAAACAAAGTTGTGCAGGCCAAGGGCATAAAGCCCAATCTCGAAGGCGCAAAGGTGCAGGTTGCGGTGAGGACCCTGGTGGCCCCCTGAGGAAGATGGATGTGTGAAAATGGAAGTGCTGCTGTTGCCCCCTGCCTTGATCAGCACCGTCTTCGCCAGCTCGAAGTAGAAGTGTGCAGCTGCCTCTGACGGCTGATTGGGTACATGGGGGGCATGACTCTCGGGGCGGCGGCCCTTGTACCTGAAGGGGCAATGGGGTAGGGACGGGGTTGGGGTTTCTTTGAAATGGGTGTCCAGATAGGTTGGGAAGGACCAGGGTAAGTGAGGATGTTGGGGGACAATGGTTGGATTACACTAGGGATATGGCTCTGAGGGTGGACCAGATCAGGTGAGATGGGTATTTCTTCCCACTGACCTGCCAACTTCAACTGTCTTCGCCCGGGCACCTCCACTGGCACTGGCCCGGCGACTTCCACTTGAGGATGAGGAGCCCAGGGAGTCCGAGGAAGAGCTGCTAATGCTGTCACTGTCTTGTCCTCGACCCCAGGAGGTGGGAGCCCAGCCCCCTCGAAGTGGCCTCCGGCTTAAGGTGGGGGAGCTATCCGATGTTGTTTCAGGGGCACTGCTGTCAATGCTGGCCATGCCTAAACTCCCAAGACAAGGCAGTCTCAGGAGTCAGACTCCAGCCTTCAGGAATACCTTTCCCTCCATGCCATCCCACAGGCTGCCCTACCTGTGTGCTTCTTCTTAGGCCGCCCTGGTGAGCCCCACCCTCGTCCATTGTATCCTCCACGACTGCCAAGTGCCAGGCGGCTGGGAACCTTCCCCTCTGGCCTTGGGGTCAAAGCCGCCTCAGACGGGAGAACCTCACAGGGGGAATGTGGGGAACTCTCTGGGGGGGGGGGGGGAATAGGACATTGGGATGAGCTCAGGAAAGGGGACCCCAACGTTGACTCCATACCATTCATCCCCCCTGCCCAGTGCCCCCACCTCACCAGGCACATTCTTCTCTGTGAAGCCCTCAGTGGGGCCTGGCCCAGCCCCCGCCACACTCCCTGGCTGGGCAGGCCCTGCAGAGCCTGAGGTCAGTGGTTGTAGAGCCCCTGGGGCAGATGGGCCCCCGTGCTTTGAAGGAGACCTCTGACTGGCTGTGGCTGGACGGCTAGATGAGTAGAAAGAACTCAGTGTCTGTGGCTTATGCGTCTGGCTTTCTCGGTCCAATAGTTTGTCTAAGATCTGGAAGACAGAAAATCAGTGACGCCCAGAGAAGCGGTGATAGGTTGCCCTTTATCTCCTGACTTCTGTTACCTTCCTTTCTCCTTGAAACAGCCAACGGCTATCTCCTCAGGAAGGCTTCCCCAGTTACAACTACAGGATAACCTCCTGTTTCACATATCCTGGTATCCTCTATAACAGCACAGGGCTGAACATACTGATATTCAATAAATGCTGAAATAAATTAATGAATGACTTTATGCCCTCTGCTCTTCTTCCACTCCATGCCCAAGCACTCCTATGAGAACCACTGGTCTCTCTTGTTTATGAGATGTCCCCAAGATTCCCTACTTACCGCCTATAGGCAGAGTAGCACTTTCCTCATTGTACTGGAAACCCCCTGAGAAAGGTGGTGAAATTTTCTCGCTTTCTCTTCCAGTCAAAAGACCAGTATCTGAGTCCCTTACCTTCTTGAGCTTGGCCTGGTCATCCTTGTAAGTGATCATTAGTGCTAATGCGAGGTCACCCTTCTCCCGACGTGTGCCTTCACATAGGAGGGGATGTTCTGCTTCACTCACTGTTGTCTTCATGCCTGTGAGAAGGAGGGCTTCATGGGGACTGAGAGTACAGCAAGGGCAACCAGGCCAGGGTCCCTGGCCAAAAGCCTGTGAGGGAAGGGGTTCCCTTGGTCCAACCCACATCACCTAGAGCATTCTCTAGGTGCCTATTACATCCAGCCTAAGCTCTGGTCTGCTTTTCAAGACATTTATAACCTGGCCCCCTCTGGCTACCCAGCATGTACCTACCACTTCAGGGAAGCTGGGTTAGCTCTTCACTCTCATGAAAACTTGATTGTATTATATCTTTTTTTTTTTTTTTTTTTTTTTTATACAGAGTCTCACTCTGTTGCCTGGGCTAGAGTGCCATGGCATCAGCCTAGCTCACAGCAACCTCAAACTCCTGGGCTCAAGCAGTCCTTCTGCCTCAGCCTTCCAAGTAGATGGAACTACAGGCATGTGCCACCATGCCCAGCCAATTTTTTATATATATACTTTTAGTTGTCCAGCTAATTTCTTTCTATTTTTTTTTTTTAAGTAGAGACGAGGTCTCACTTATTCAGGCTGGTCTCAAACTCCTGAGCTCAAATGATCCACCCGCCTCAGCCTCCTTGAGTGCTAGGATTACAGGCGTGAGCCACCATGCCCGGCTTGTATTATGTCTTTATTCATGGTGTTCCCTGAGCTAGAACCTACTGATCTTTTGGCCCACATTCCATATTCTACCACCTCCCTGAGGCCTTTCCCTAGATGTTTGTTTTGCTGCCCTTCTAACATCTGACACCATATCACACATTTCTGCCCTGAATTCCTGTCTTACAGGCACTAGTTGGCTCACACATGTCACCTGAATTTCCCATTACCCTAGAGCCCTTAGCAATAAGGCCCAGGTCTCATGCCCATCAAGGCCTGGGCCAGCCTGAGCTCATGGACGTGCTCAAATCGCTGACAGACTCACCCAAGGCAGCAACTGCTGCTTCAAATCCCAGCTCCTCATCCCCAGGCATCTCATTGTTCCAGTTGCGACTTGGGGGCCGGGAACCTGTGGGAGAAACTACTGGATGAAAGGTGTGGTTATCTTAGCTTCAGGGAAAAAAAAAAGAAGAAGAAAGTTGGGGTAAGTCAGGTAGACATAAGTATCATGCGAAAGAATGGAAAGGAACCCAAGATCCTCATCACAGACCTGTACCCAGCTGCTTGATGGTCCTAAAGGTGACTCAGAGCCTTGGGGCTCTTGGTTTTTCCTTAGAGAAAGCTACCCCTTTCCTAGCTCCCCACTTACTATAGGGTCAGACACCATACCTGGAGCACAGAGAACGTCAAAGATGAAACTGGCCAACATGAGGGGCAACACAGGCCGATAGTCACAGAGGGTCCCCTCCCGAAGCTCCTCTGCCCGGCACCGCATGGTACTCATCTCACTCGGGCCCAGAGGGATCTTCTTGAGCAGGGCAGCCACCTCAGACTCCTGATACGCCAGCTTCACCTGAGGGCACAGGAAGGAGCTCAAACTTCCAATACCTCAATGGAGTTCAAGATACAAGGATCGGGGAGGCTGAGGCAGGAGGATCGCTCAAGGTCAGGAGTTCAAAATCAGCCTGAGCAAGAGCGAGACCCCGTCTCTACTAAAAATAGAAAGAAATTAATTGGCCAACTAAAAATATATAGGAAAAAAAAACTAGCCGGGCATGGTGGCGCATGCTTGTAGTCCCAGCTGCTTGGGAGGCTGAGGCAGAAGGACTGCTTAAGCCCAGGAGTCTGAGGTTGCTGTGAGCTAGGCTGACGCCACGGCACTCACTCTAGCCCGGGCAACAGAGTGAGACTCTGTATCAAAAAAAAAAAAAACAAAAAAACAAAAACAAAAACGCAAGGATCTAAAGAGATTGAGGTACAAGGCTCAGACAGGACCTCTGACCTCCAAGGCCTTAGTAGAAGCTGGGGGCCGCTGTAGCTCCAAGGCAAACATGCCGACTCGGAAGGCCAGGTTGTGGTGCTCTGGGCGCTCACTTAGCACTGTCAACAGGAAGGCTGCCTTGGTCAGGGTGTTGGTAGCCACCCAGGTTTGACGGCTCGTGGATACCTTGTTCTTTTTGCCCTAGAGAGGGAAGCACAAGAGGCAGGCAGATGAGTCTGACTCACCTTGGTGAGTCTGCCTCAGAAGGAGGCTCTCACTTGGGGTGGGGCATGGGAGCAGGCTAGGGGTAAAGGGGGGCAGGAAAGTAGAGGAAGGGGGTCTCTCTCTCACCTTGGCAGGGGGCGGCTCTACCTTGAGGTCGGGTGGGTTGGCTAGCAGGTCCTGGGCAAGCTCCACAGTGAGGCGGGAGGCCTCATTGCTATAGCCATGTGCATGCAAGGCCTCAGCACAGGCAAATAATACCTGGAGAGAAGACATGGGACCAGACAGGGGCAGGACATCATGCTCACTCATGTAGCAAACATTCCTTGAGCACTTGCTATATGCTGGGCCCTGTGCTGGTCCTGGGTATACTATAGGTGCTCAATTTGGTTAGAGAGACAGCACAAAAGTCACTGTGATGCCAGGTACTACTGGAAAGGTCAAGAGGGGAGCAGGGGGGAGGATACCTCACTGGGTCTTGGGGCAGAGGAATAGTATCGGGGAAGACTTTCTAGAGGAAGTGATCTTTATGATCTCTGAGACCTAAAGAAGGATAGGAGCTACCCTGGCAAGATGGGAGAAGAGCATTCCAGCAGAAAGGCTGATCTGCACAAAAGCATGAATGCAAGAAGGAGCATGGCAGGCTATGGGCATGACCCAGCTGACTGGAGTGTAAGGGACACAGCAGCCAGATGAACAGCGAAAGTTCAGATTAGATGGAACAGCACAGGTCATGCCAGCGACCTTCATATTTAGCCTTAGGACAATGGGAAACTACTGAAGGGTTTTAGCAGCAGCACGACACAATCAGACATTCCAGAAATGTCAAGTGGAAGCAGCAAAGGGAATGGACTGCAGGCAGGGAGGCCAGTTAGGAGCCTGCTATAAGATTCTAGCAGTCCTGCTAACAGTCCTGGCACTCCCAACTATAGCCAGATGGTCACTCCTACCTGTGGCTAAGGAGCACCCTGTCCTCCCTCCCTCAGTCCCCCCAGAGTCCCCTCACCTCCATGCGGCTCTCCTGTTCCAGTGGCTTCAGCCCAGCAAACAGGTCGTGCTCCTCCCCAGCGCCACCCTCTGCCTTTTCCTCCTCGCCCCCAGCCCCATCCTGGGCATTCATATAATACGCCTGGTAGTCATCATCTTCTTCTCCAACTGCAGGGGCTGCCTCTTTGGTTTTGGGGAGTCCATTGCCACTGTCATCTGTGGAAGGGAGGTCGTCCCGGGTACAAACCTCCCCGGGAAGTAGGCCAGGGGAGCCAGCAGAGGCTGTGGGAGGCTCAGGCCCTTCTGAGAAGTACACACCACCATCTTCTTCATAAGCATCTGGGGGCTCAGGAAGGAAAGTGGAAGTGCCTCGGGAGCCACCAGGTGGAGGACAGGGTGGAGGGCTCTCAGGGAATCCACCAAAGGTGCTGGCCTCCGCACCCAGGGCCAGGCTGCTGTCATCCAGGCTCATTTCCGCCAGATCCGGCTCCAGGGAGCTGTCTTCACTGCTTAGCCGTCGCTTGCTCCCGCTGCCTGCTGAGCCCTTGCTCCCACTGCCAGCCCCACCCAGTGCCTTGGCTTTGCCCCCACCTGGACCCATCTTATGCAGAGCCTTATCTCCCCCTTCAGCTGAGAGGCGGCGGGGACCCCGCTGCGATGAGGGGACCCCCTCACCCAATCCCTTGCGCTTGGCCCCAGACTCTTTGGGCCGCACAGCTGGTTCAGCAGGAAGAGGTCGGGGCCGGTCTCGGGATTCCTCCAGGCCCCCGGATCGAGAGGCACTTGGCCTAGAGGGCAGGGCCCGGGCCCAGCACAGTGCCAGCTTCCGGTCAGTGCCACTGTAGGTGACACCAGGAAGTGGGTAGGCCTCTTCCCAGTTAAAGTAGCAGGCCTCCACCGCTGGCCGGAAGCCAGGGAAGAGTCGATCCAGGGTCTTCTTATGTTGTCCCCGCTTTACATTCTCAATCACCTTCAGTTGCCACTGACGCAGCTGTGCACACAGTTCCCGGCGGCTGTGGGAACAAAGGGCAGGAGGCTGCTGGGGAGGCTACAGTCTGCACTGGGAAGGGAAAGGAGGGGATGGGGTAGGTGTATACCCTGAAGACGGATGGGCACGGGGAAAGGACACAGGGAGATACTTCTTGAGCGAGCCCACAGACATCACTGCAACACTTGGGAATTTTGGAAAGTGGGTACCACTTAGGGGAGGGAAGGAATAAAGCCTTTCAGAAAAAGGACTCATAAATCTCTGGTAACCCTGGTGCTCAGCACCCTCCATCTCCCTAGAGCTAGAACAGTGGTATGTCCCTGCACACAGAGATGAGGGCTCAGTCTGTCCTCAGCTGGCCCAGGCTCAGTGCTATGGTGAGCCTCGGGAGTGACTCACCGCTGGGGGCTGAGTGCAGGGTCCAGCACAGCCAGCCTCCATAGTGTTACCATCTCGTCACACATGCTGGCACAGGCATGCGCCGCCACCTCTGACTGACCGTTGCTGCGGCCGGTGTGCCCGCTGGCACTGCTGTGTGAGGCTGAGGTGCGCACGCTGTACCACCAACCTGTTATCTGGAGACAAAGAGAAAGTGAGATGCACCTGAGAGCTCAGAAAGACAGAGTAGCCCTCCCCGGTGTCCCCTTCCAGAAAGAGGAGCATGAAGTGGAGGGAGGGAGAGAATGAGCCCGACTCTGAGGGACTACCTGTTCATAGGTGAGGCACTGGTCAGTGAGGATTTCCAACAAGGGGGCAGCATTGCTGTCCCTCCGCTTGAACATCTCCCGCACAATGCTAAGCAGGTTCCAGACGCCCTCTGGCTCCCGGCCCCTCAGAGGGCGTAGCAGACATGCCCATTCGGCAGCCGCTGGAGGCTCCGTGGAAGACAGATACATGGAGTTCACGTCACTGGAAAAGTAGTAGAGCAGAAAGTGATGACTCTAAGATGGAGCTGAAGGAAGCAGGTGAGAGTGCAACAGGCCGGTGACCGAAAAGGGTTCTGACCCCAGAATACACAGTATAGAGAAAAAGGACATCCATAACAAAAACTCTTAATCTTGCCAGGCATGGTGGCTCACGCCTGTACTCTTAGCACTCTGGGAGGCCGAGGCAGGAGGATCACTCAAGGTCAGGTGTTCGAGACCAGCCTGAGCAAGAACAAGACCCTATCTCTACAAAAAACAGAAAAATTAGCCAGGCATGGTGGCACCTGCCTGTAGTCCCAGCTACTCAGGAGGCTGAGGCAGGAGGATCACTTGAGCCCAGGCATGTGAGGTTGCAGTGAGCTATGATGACACCACTGCACTCTAGCAGGGT
>CAUYRT010085416.1:0-75422 GCA_963574885.1 Lepilemur ruficaudatus
AGCTACTCGGGAGGCTGAGGCAGAAGGATTGCTTGAGCCCAGGAGTTTGAGGTTGCTGTGAGCTAGGCTGACGCCACGGCACTCACTCTAGCCTGGGCAACAGAGTGAGACTCTGTCTCAAAAAAAAAAAAAAAAAAAAAACCAGCAAAAACAAAGTTTTGCTTCTGAGATGTATCAAACATTTAAGGAAGAAGTAATACCAGTCTTACACGAACTCCCTTGGAAAATGGAGGAGGGGGCACATTTCCCAACTTACGCTGTGGAGCCAGCCTTCCGGTGATATGAAAACCAAGCACATTAGCAGGAAACTTATAGACCAATATTCTTCATGGATTAACATAGACACAAAAATTCTTAATAAAATATGATAAAATTTGATCCAACAATATATGGGAGGTAGGGAGTGTATCCCAAGAATGCAATGCTCATTTAACGTTCAAAAACGAGTTCATGGAAAATAATGTTTTGCCTAGAAACTATAAGATTAATGACAAGATAAAATGTATAAACACAGAAAAAATGAGTCAATGTAACTCACCGCATTAATAGAATAAAGGAGAAACCCTGTAAGATCATCTCAATAGACGCAGACAAAGCATTTTACAAAATTGAAACCTGCTGGTTTGGATGTGGTTTGACCCCACCAAAACTCATGCTGAGTTTGATCCCCAGTGTGGTGATGTCTGGGGGCAGGTCCATCCTGAATAGATCAAAGACCCCCGAGGGAGGAGGACTGAGTACATCCTGGCAGAGGGTCTTGTCACGCAGCCTGGCTTCCTTCTTGCCCTGTGGTCTCTGCGCACACCTGCTCTCCTTCTGCTTTCTCACCAGAGACAGCCGCCCAATCTTGAACTTTCCAGCCCCCAGAATAAACCTATTTTCTTTATACATTACCCAGCTTCTGGTATTCTGTTATAGTAACACAAAATAAAGACAGAGCTCATAGCAAACTAAGGATAGAAGAGAACTTCCTCAACCCAACAAAGGACACCTTTGAAATACCCACAGCAACCACCACACTTAACAGTGAAAGACTGGAGCCTTCCCCTAAGAAAAAGGCAGGGACGTCCATCTCATCATCTTTTCAGCATTGTACTGAGGGTCAATCCAGGCCAATAATGGGGAGAAAGGCACAAAAACTGGAAAGGAGAAGTAAAACTGTCTTTACACACATGCAATGCGACTGCTAGGTATGTAGAAAGCCCTGAGGAACCTACAAAATAAAGCACCTAGAACTAATAAGCCAATTTAGCAAGGCTACAGGATACAGAGTCAATATCAAAAATCAATTTTATCTCTACATAATAAGAGTGAACAGTTGGAAATTGAAATAAAAAATATCATTTATGGTAGCATCAAAACCATGAAAAACCTGCAGATAACTTTCACAAATATCTACAAAACCTATTTATTCATAAAAATTATTGCTGTAAAAATAAAAATTAAAAAAACTGCAAATTTTGCTGAAATTTAAATAGAATTAAGTAAATGGAGGGGCATAGCACACTCGTGGATTAGAAAACTCAATAATATGAAGATATCAGTTTTCCCCAAACCAGCCTATACATTCAGTGCAATTCCAATCAAATTCCAGCAGACTTGTCTATAGAAACTGGCCAGCTGATCCTAAAATGTATGGAAATATAACAAACCTAGAAAAGTGAAACCATTTTGAAGAAGGACAAAGTTGAAGTTCTGAGACTTACTATAGAGCTACAGGAGTGAAGATGTGGTAGTATTGGACAAGCGCATAGATCCACGGAACAAAACCAAAATGGAGAGTCCAGAGTAGATCCCTGTATACATAGTCAGTCGATTTTTGGCAGAGGCCCCAAAGAAGTCCACGGGGAAAGAAAAGCTGTTTCAATAAATAGTTGAATTGTGCACCCACAGCAAGAAAGACGAAGCTCTTACCTCTTAGTATACACAGTAACTGGATCATAGACCAAAATGTAAAAGCCAAACTATAAAATTTCTAAAAGAAAACATAGGAGAAAATCTTTGCAAGTTTGTTGTAGCAAAGATTTCTTAGATAGGATTCTGACATTCAGGAAAAAGTTAATAAGATGTACTTAATAAAAATTAGGAACTGTTCTTGAAAGGACACAATTAGGAAAGAGAAATGGCGAGTGAGAGGCTAAAAGAAAATACATTCGCTTTCCGGTGCCCATGGAGGTTCCAGGACACCCATAGATGTCCAAACCCACAGATGCTGAAGCCCCCTGTCAGCCCTGCAGAACCCGCCGACGTGGAAAGCGGGTCCTCCACATCCGAGGGTCCCGCTTCGCAGGAATACTGCGTTTCTGATCAAGTTTGGTCGAATCTGTAGCTGTTGGATCCGAGGATCCAGAGGGCTGACTGCATGTGCAATGCGTGTACCTGGCGGAGGATCTACATCGGAAATACGTCAAGAAGTGTTACAACTGAGTAAGAGCACAAACAACCCACTTTTTAAAATGGGAACAATATTTCATGTATACTTCACAAAAGAAGATATAGAAATGCCAATAAACACATAGAAAGATGATCAACAACTTTAGACCTAGGGGAAATGCAAATTTAAGCCACAATGAGACACCACCTAACACTCACTAGAATGGCTACACTTGAAAAGACCAACCATACCAAGTGTTGGCGAGGACATAGAGCAATTGGAACCCTTGGGCTTCCAGTGGGAATAAAGAGCACTGCAATCCATTTGGAAAACGGTTTGGCAATTCTAAAATTAAAGTTAAATATATACTTATGATATGACTTAATTTCACTCCTAGATATTTACTCAAGAGAAATAAAAACATAGGTCCTTGAATTGTATATGAGTGTTCACAGAGCTTTATTCAAAATAATCCAACTGTTTCATGAAAGGGCTGTATATGCAAAGCGACCCCCAAATGCAGGAGTTGAGAAACCAAAGAATGAGGCAGACACATCCAGTTTGTCAGTAGAGGACAATTTATTTGGGAATTTACGGACAGAAGCGTGGCCTTGGGTGGCTGCCAGATGAATAGATCTCCCCTCTCGTACCCCCAGGCCCAGGGCGTTTGTGCCATAGGGAAAGGGTGCACGTGCTCTGCGGGGAAAAGACAGGAATGCTACGTGCATCACAGCCAGTAATTTGTGTGATAACACCAAGGTTGTTTGGACCAAGGGCAGGATTTAGGGCATGTCTGCGCTCCTACACAAGGAGCGTAGGTAGTGGAGAGCTGAGAGGCAGTCCCACTGCTGGGCTTCATCCGAAGCCGCCTGGAAGATGAGCATCCAAGCCTCCACACCGAACCAGAAACAGCACAGATGTCCCTCAGCCGGACCATGTGAACAAACTGCAACACAGCCACCCAGTGGAGCAGGACTCACAATGAAAAGGGGTGGACGGCTGACGCACACACCCATAGACCTCAAAGACAGCAGCTGAACACAGAGGACATGCACCGTTTGGTTGCAGTAGAGGAAGTGCTAAGAAAGGACAGATCTTTCTACAAGTGTAGAAAGCAAGTCAGTGGCTGGCTGCGGCTGCAGTGTGGCTGCCCACGAGGAAAGCTGGCTCTGACTGGTGGTGACTCAGCCTTCGGGACCTGGCTCTGTGGCCACCAGTCGTGCCAAAAACCTCCTCTCTCTTCCTCCTTCTCTCCCCACCCCAACGTGCCGTGGATTCAGTCCAAATGCAGTTTGCTGAGCGATCCTGGGGCCAGCACTTCCTGCCCCAGGGCCCAGCCATGGCTCATGGACCTCCGTGGGCCTGCCCAGGTGGGGGAGGTTGGTGGGGGGCGGGGGTGCTGGGCTTGATGCCAAATGCCTGGGAGGTCCAGAGCTCTGTTGGCCACTGGCCCACTGCCTTCCAGCTGTCAGGGCTCTGGCTGCTGGTGGACGGCATCTCACTCCAGCCACTCCCTGGCTGTGTCCATCCAGGTCCTCCAGGAAACATACGCCCCAGCAGGATTTGATATGCAAGAGATTTACCGGGGAGAGTCTGTGAGGAAAGGTGGGGAGGGGACTGGGCATATGGGCCTGACCCCAGAAGGAGGGGGAGGGACGAGGGCAGACATGTCCATCACTGCAGTGCAGTCTCTGTGCACTGAGGGATGTGTGGCCCTGGCGGGAGCATTCTCACAGCCCCACAGCCCACCCTGGCACCGTGCAGCCCCAGGAGCAGCCCCCACTAAGTTCCCCGGGGCTCAGGAGGTGGGCTAGTGGGCTACGCTCCCCACTGCAGGTGAGCTCAGGGCTGTGGCTCAGCCCTCTCCGCCACCCACCCAGGCCCCTGTGGGTCTGAAGGCCACCTGCATGTGCCCAAACCCCCATTCTCTTCTGGGGAAGGAGTGTCAGAGCCCTGCACAGGGCTTCTCCTTTGTGGAGACCTCAGACCCGCCAGGTTCTATGGGGCAAGGCTGGTGCAGCCTCCTTTAGGTCTTGAACATGGAGCTGTCTCCAGAGCCCAGCAGGAGAGGATGATTTACTAATATGGGGTGGAGGATGGTCCGGCAGTTTCACTGGCCTCCTGCCACGTGGTTCCCACTAACGACCAAGCCCATCTGTGCCCACAACTCGCTCAGGGGTGGGGAATGACCCAGATGCTCAGACTTTCGACTCTGGCGGGTGTGGCTGGATGGCTCTTGGTGTCTCTGGGGTCATTGACAACCCAGACTCGTGCCCAGCTGTCCCTGTGTACAATCGCCGAGCTAAGACCCTCTGAGGCCCTAGGGGGCTAGCGTCATCAGAGTGGACTGTACCCGGCACTGTAGGGCCTTCCTCTGGCCGGGTCTCCAGGCTGGACATTGGTTCAGGCTTGGGAACTGGCCCAGGGTGTCTCTCATGGGCAGCCCGAGCCCCTAGCCCCAGATGTGAGGCAGCCCTGGGCAGCCCATCCACGGCCCATCTCCACTGCCCCCGACTGTTCCCTGGCCTTGCCGTTGTCATGGCGACTGAGGCTCCTGCCTCTTTTCCCCAGGAGCCCCATTATCCCCTTGTTGGAGCCCAGCCTCTTAGCCCGCCCTGGCCTGGAGAGGATGCCCTACCTCTTCCCGCGATTCAGGGCCCCTCCCCAGCCCACTCCCCACAGCCTCAGCCACCAGTGTCCCCTGCACGGGGCAGCTGGGCCCACACAATATGTCCATCCTCCTGCCTTCTCCCCAGACAGCCAGGCGTTGCCCTCCCTGGGATCCCTGGCTGGTATTAAATCCAGCATCTTGAGAAAGTGTCCCCAAGTGTCCCCACATTAGTGAAAGCTTGTTCATCCAGCCCCACAAGCTTAGGCCTTGAGAAAGCACCTCCTGGCCCTGCCAGGATCCCCCTCATATGCTTCTCCCCAGGTGCTCCTCCCATTTCTGCTGGCACCTGTTGGGTGATTCTGGCAGCTCTTTGGGGTGCGGTCTCCTCCCTCCCGCTGCCTCAGGGACCCACTGCACCCCTGCACATGGCTTCAGGGTGGGGCTTTCGGTGGTGGCAGGCCTGAGACCCATGTCTGTGGTTCCAGCACAGAAAACAGCTTTGGATTCAGTCCCTGCCTGATTCCTATCAAATGCCATCTGTGGGAACTAACAAATACTCCTTTGCTCACTAAATATCCGCTGGGCACCCACGCATGCTGGGCCCCATGCAAGGCTCTGGCCCAGGATGGACAGTCCCGACTCAGCCCTAGCTGGGAGGTGCCACCTCCGCCCTCGCTCTGTGCTGCTGCTCAGGGGCACCCTGAGCAGGACCTGCATGGGGTCAGGACATCCTAGAGCCCAGGAGAGACTGTCCACCCTTCAGTGAAGCTGTCTCAGAACCCCCAAGTGGGTGTGGGTGGACCCAGAGGTCCCTGCTTTGCAGCCCTCACCCAGGGCCCAGCTGTCCAGTCCAGTGCTGCCTGGCAGGGTCACAGTGCTTTGAAGAATGTGATAAATACCAGGGGACATAGCAAGGACATGAGCTCTGGCTCACAGGAACACACACACGTGCTGCTGTCCCCCCACCTCAGATGTTGTCCATGCAGCCCAGCCTGGGCTCGGCCTCCTCCACCCACGTCTGACCATCCTCCAGTCCTTACGCGGCTGTCTTGTCATCCTGCCCACAGCCCAGGCTCACCCTTCTCCCAGGCCCATGGCAGGAGGCCGTTAGGGGAGGCTTCCTGAAGGAGGATGGGCAGTGCTTGGCTGAGAAGGAGGGAGCTGTGTGCTAAGGACAAGGCACAGAGGACAGACTCAGGGAAGAGGTCACTCCCAAAGCCCAGCCTGGCCAGTCCTTCCCAGGGGGATTTTCACAGGGGCAGCAGTTGCCTGCTGCGTCCTCAGCCTCCGCATGCCGCTTCAGGTGCTGGACCATCCTGACCCCTTGCTCAGCTAGGGTGGAGCTGGGGACACTCGGGGCCAGGCTTGTGGGCACCAGGAGCAGAGGGGACAGGCCCTGACTGGGACCGAGGGGAGGGAGGACGGCTGGGCCTGAGGGTTCACTGAGGGGATGGGGACATTTGGCCTCCTGCTGTGGTGGACCACTGTGGCCGACGGACTTCACAGGAGACACTGTTGTGGGCGGAAGACGTGGGGGTGGCCCTGCCAGGGAGGCCCCTGCTGGGGAAGGAGGCCAGGCCCAAGAGCGGCACGGCCTTCCATGGCCACACCACCTTCCAGGGAGAGCTGGTCTTCCTGTCGCGTACCTGTTCCTGGACACACATTCGGGGAAGGTGCCGCCTACACAGGGCCTTCCCTGGGGGACATCAAGGCCACTCCATTGTTTCTGTTAATTGTTGAAGAATGCACTGGTATTCATCTCAGTCGGGGAGGCTCAGAACGTGGTTAATAAATCCATTCAGATTTCTTTCCTAGCAGAGGCCCTAAGGGGATTGTATTTTTATTTCATTTCATTTCAATACTAAATTGAAATGAGATTCACATGGCATAAAATGGATCATTTTCAAGTGTGCCTTTCAGGGGCATCGAACGCATTCCTGGCGTTGTACAACCGCCTCTCTCTAGTTCCAGAACGTTTCATCACCTCAGAAGGAGACCCCAACCCACTGCCGCCCCTCCTCAGCCCCGCCCCACCGGCCTGGCCTCTGTCTGTGGATGTGCCTGTTCTGGACATTTCAGCAAAATAGGATCACACAAGATGTGGCCTTTGGTGTCTGGCTCTGTCGCTGAGCATCATGTTTTCGAGGTTCATCCACGTCGTAGGCAGCGTCTGAGCCTCATTCCTTTCTAAGGCTGAATGATGTCCCTTGTGTAGAGGGACCACAATTTGTGTGTCTGCTCCTCTGCCGGTGGGCACTTGGGCTGCTTCACTTCTGGCCGCTGTGAACGCGGTGTGCACCTGGGAGTGGAATGCGGGGTCCTGGGGGAACTGCACGTCTGACTTAGGGAGGCTCCGTGGGTGCCCTCACAGCGCCAGGCCTCCACACGGACCTGAGGAGCGTTTGTCACCATCCACTCTTCTTCCCACAGGCGCTGGCTGGCTTGAGGTGGCACAGTCTCGGCGTAGAACACAGCGACGACGATGGCAAAGGCCTCTCCCTCGGGGTCTTGACTCCTGACAGAGTGGTCTGCTGCCTGGGTCTGGAATTTGGGGAAGAGCAGGAGCCGCCAAAGCCGTCCTGGCCCCGGGGTTGTCCCAACGGGCCCGGGGTTGGGGTGGCCTGGGTGGTGTGAGCCGGGGGACTTTCCCTCTGCAGAGCCCACGGCCGCCCGCCTGTGGCTCTGAGGCTCTGAGAGGTGCCCAGCGGCCTCTGTCCACCCAGCACAGCTTCTCAGCGGTGCCTTCCCAGCCTGGGCTGGTGAGTCATTCACTGTCAGGAAAGGACCGTGAAAGGCAGAAAGGCCACTGACTTCTCATGCAGGTTTTGGGTTTTCTCATCAGGAGCCTGCAGGCCAGGCACCGCCCACACTCCTGCCAGCGGCTCCTGGTGGTCCTGGGGTCCCGCTCCATGCCTGCCCCCTGCCCCCCGGCAGGCAGCGGCTGAGGTCTCAGCTTCTCCCAGGTGAGCCATGGCGGGTGCTTGGGACTCCCAGGCTGGGGGACAGAACAGCCCTGAGCTGCCCTGGATAGGAGTTGGGTAAGGAGAAGGTGAGGTTGGCTGGACTGCCCTGGACAGTGGCACCCTGCCCACCCCCTCCCCACCACTGCCCAGGCGCACTGGAGCCCCCACCCTGGCTCTGCACCCTCCACTCCTCAGAGCCGCCCTGGGGGCCTCTCAGCCTCAACTGGAAGCTGTCCACTGGAGATTCCTGGGATAGTCTTCTGTGTGTGTCCTTATCCCTCCTGTCCCCCAACACACGGGGGGGGCTCCACAGGAGGGTCCCTCAGCTCCAGTGTCTCTGGCCCTCAGGGGACCCTCTGACCTGCTTGGGACACAGGCCCCACAGGCCCTGCAGCCACACACCTACGGAGGGGCTTCTGTTATCATCCCCTGTTCTGGGGAACTCGAAGGGGTGAGGGGAGACCCACACACGCCCTGCAAGGCACAGTGTCCACACCCGAGTCCAGGTGGTCTGGCCCTGGTGGCCACCTCTGCTCCCCACCTCTCTCTGCGGGCCCCTCCCCAGCAGAGCCCACCCTCCACCCGCATTCCCTGCTTGGCACTGCAGCGGGGCCAGCACGGCGTGTGTGAGGCTGAGCACCGGGAGGCAATGGTGACAGGCAGGACATGTCCAGAGGAGGGCAAGTGAGGCCTGGGAAGGGCCTTGGGGGGTGACCCCCAACCAGAGACAGGTCCCTGGAGCTCGCCTGCCAGTGCAGAGAGAGCAGCCCCACCGGAGAGCCAAGGCTGTGGAGGGCAGATGGCCAGGCTGACCAGGAGCTGGAAGATGAATCGAGGGAACCAGAGCCCTGTGGCCTGACACAGACATCACAGCACTGGTTCATTTGACACCTCAATTTTAGGTGGAAAATCTGAACTACGGGTGCCTTTGTCACCTGTTCCCTGAAGTAGCAGAGTCCAACTGACAGCTGGCCCCAGCAAAGCTGCAGGCGCCAGCCGTCCCAGGGGACTGAGGAGAAACAGGGATCTCAAGTTTTCAAAACCTCCTTTCCGCTCGAGCTGGAGCAGGCAGCCATGTCTCAGAGAGATGTCCGGCACAGAGGATGGCAAAGTTTGGCCCCACATCTCCACGCATCACTGACAGGCAGAAAGGCAGCCGTGGGAGGGCAGTGGATGCTATCTGGGAGCCTTGGGAGCTGTGGGCCTGGGCGCCGTGTCTCCCCTGGCTGGGCGGTCACAGGCAGGGCCTGGCAGCCTCGTCTCTCTGCCCCAGTCCAGCTGCTGGGCCAGGCTCTGTCCTGGCATCAGTTGGTCCTGGGCAGACAAGTTGGACTCCCCAAAGCAGACTGATCCCAAGGCTGGGTCCTCTGGCCCAGGGACGCCACTCTCTGGTGCTCAGAGCAGCGTCTCTTCACAAGGGGTCGTGTCAGGCTGCCTGGTGGCTGAGTGGACAGGTGGCCACGCATCAGCAGAGGGTGCTCTGAGCCCATCCTCCTGGGCCTGCTGTGCAGACCTCGGAGCTGAGGGTGGGCATGGTCCCCAGATCTGGGCAGGTCCCTTCTCAGGCCTGAAGCCAGAACCTGCTGGAAGCCCCCAAGATGTGCCTTCCTCTGGATGGACTCCTGACACGAGTCTGACCCATGGTGTTAAAAACCCCACGTCGGGGGTGCTCTGTTGCCCACTGCACAGAAAGCCAACTACTGAGACAACGAGGATGTCAAGGAAGAAAGGAGTTTGGTGGAGGATGCATCGACTGGGAGGTGGGAGAAAGGGACTGTTTCAAACCTGCCTCCTGGACCAACAGGGGCAGGGTTTTTCTGCAGGTGAAATGAATAATGCATGAGGGGCATGAGCACCATGCGTGTGTGGGAAGGAGCACAGGGCACGCAAGCACAGTGAGAGATCATGCCAGTACGTACATCCCCTGATCAAAGAATAGTGGCTAAGTCCCTCCCAGGGCAAGCATTTCAGTAGTATACTGAGCTAGGGGTTAATATTGCTCATTCTTTCAGCCTTGTGTGCAGTGGGATGTGGGGACGAGGCTGCTTGGTGGGTCCTTGGGCACAACCTGTGGTGGGGTGTCACTTATCTTGTTTTCTCCGAGCAACAGGTGGCGTGAGGCTCCGCAGTTATCTCTTGGTTGCAAGGAGGTTCCGCCATGCCTGGGGAACGAATCAGTGCAACAGAAAGTTACAACACAAAGTTCTGGTCAGCACATCTTACTGCTGGGAACTCTTGGGACATGCTATAGAAAGGAGCTTTTGTTCCTGGAGCTGGTTATGTCAACTTTATTCAATAATTGCCATTTCCTTTCTGGGGCCCACTGTGCTCAGACAGGTTTAAGGCCAGTCGTGTGAGGCTGGGCTAAGGTCTCACCTGTCTGGGCCACATCAGTGTCACCATCAGCACAGGGCAGGAATCACACCTCCAGAAGTTTCTGCAGCATGGCGGAGGCAGTGTGGGCTCACGGGCACCCCGTCACACCGTGTGAGGACCTGGGGCAGGCACACCTCCACCGCACTCGCATGCCAGGAACATCCTCCCATTGTTCGGAATGCGGTTCCTGCAGGTTTCCTGAGACTTGTCTGGGTGGCATTTGGTCACTCAGACTGCGGCACAAACATCTCCTAGGGCCTGGCTTGGCCACCGCCTGGCTGCTCTCTCTTCACTTGGCTTCAGTCCCTGCGAGCGCTTATTGCCATCCTCCAGCGTCCTTCCTGCCTTCTTCCAGCACCAGCTTTGTGAGGATGTGGCCTTGTCCACCTTTCCCACAGTGTCTGGACACAACTGCATGTGTGAACAGATGAATTGATGAATGGGTGAATGAATGAATAGAGGATGGGCTGGGTCAGTCCTGTCCAAAGGTGGATGGTGGGTGGCGGGAGGGACAGAGGCTTCTGGGCACACGTCAACTGCAGCTTCTCCAAAGGCTCCTGCAGGCAGAAGGGACAGGGGCCCCTGCTCTCCTGTGGGTGCAGGCCTGGGCTGTGCACGTGCACGCGGGCCCCGCAGCCCTCCAGCCCAGACAGGAGCCCTCAGAAAAGAAGTTAAAGAAAGCAAGCCCTGGTTTGTAGTTTTTGCCAAGTCCTGGGGTGTAAATACTCCCATTTGGCTGATTTCCAAATGCCAAGGTACCCTCACTGAACACTGGACACCCTCTGCTCAGTGGGGCGGCCTCTCGCTGTTTGCACAGCCACAGCGACCTCTGTCCTGTGCAGTGCCCCTGCACCGACTGTTCACTGCCATCCTTTACCCACTCCACGCTGCCCTGGGACCTCCAGCTTGGCGCCCCAGGGACAGCCCACAGGGACTCAATTTAGCCACTGTGACCAGCCCAGGACACCAAGGAGAACCCAGCTGAGCTGGGACACCCTCCCCTAGGTGAACACAGCAGGCTTCCTGAGGGGTCCCAAGTGTCCTGGAGGGGCCAGGATAGCTTCTCCTCCCACCTAGAACACTCCCCACAATACCCACGCATGGCAAGACCCACTCTAGTGTCACCAGAAAAGAACACTCCCCACAATACCCACGCATGGCAAGGCCCACTCTAGTGTCACCAGAGGAGAGGGAGGAAGAAAGAAGGCCACTGGTCATCGAGCACGGCTTTGATCAGCTCTCCTGCTCTGCCCTCTCCCTGCCCCCGCAGACCTCAGAGGAGGAGACAAGCCCCCCACAACACTCGAGGTCCCCCTGGGCTCCCAGGCCTGCAGGTTTCCGGCCAGAGTCCTCTGGGGACTCCCTCCTCCCCAGGGCTGGTAGCTCAGTGGTCTCCACTTAGCCTGGGACACTCGGCTTGACCCCCCCCAAATCCCAGCAGCACAGACTGTGCTCACCACCCAGCCGGATGTGCCCCCAGCCCTGTGTCCTATGGTCTCCCCATTCCCACACCCCTCACCCCACCCCTCACCCATCCCCCACACCCCTCACTTCCCACCTCACCCCTCACCCACACCCAAGACTCCACACCCCTCACCCTCACTCCACACCTCACACTCCTCACCCGCACCTCACCTCTCACCCCACACCCCTCACCCACACCTCACACCTTTCACCTCACCTCTCACCCTTCACCTCTCACCCCTCACCCACACCCCTCACCCTTCGCCCCTTGCCATTTACCCCACAGCCCTTGCCCCTCACCCCTCACCCCACACTAAGTATATGGCCGGAAGCCCTGGGCCCCTCCCCCTGCAGCTGGGGAGCCCTGGCCTGGGAAGCGGGTGACCCAGGACTGGGTCCCTGCTCAGCCTGGGAGGTACTCTCCAGCCCTGGTCAACGGCCACCGGCCTGAGCCACCTGGCCCTGAGCCTCAGGGAAGATAGAGTGCAGGGTCCCTCAGGGCTGCCTTGCCGACAGTCACAGGGTTGCCCAAAGCTGCCCTGTTGAGTTTGAGACTGAGACCAACTTGAGGCGAGGGCTCAGCTCGGAGCAGGGCCCTGAGCCCCTCTACTGGGGCCTGAGATTAAACACCAGCAGACGGGCTTGGAGATGCCCCAAGGTATTCGCTCAGCAGCACACCCCTATCATTCCCTTGGGACAGGTCCTGTCTCAGTGCAGCAGTGGAGAGGAGGTGCTGGTATGAAGGTGTCTGGCCTGCTGACCCCAGGGCGGGGCTAAGAGGCACCCAGGTCCGGCCCACCAGGTCTAGGTCTGCAGTGAGGCAGGGTATGGCCCTGGCTAGCAGCCACACACTTCCTGCAGGATGGTGCCCTCAGAAGTACACCGTGTGACCTGGGCACTGTAGATCCCAGGGCCACAGGGCAGCATCTGAGGCACCAGCAGTCCACCCCAGGCTGGAGTAGCACCTCTGGCTCTGCTCCTAGAAGCCCCCATTGACATGCTCACAGGCGCCGACCTCCGGCCAGCTGGGCCCTAGATGCTGAACTTTTCTTGCCTGGTGGCGGCAGGGGCCTGGTAGCATGCAGAGGTGTCTGGTGATTCCTGGTGGGTGAGGAGACATCCCCTCCATTCAGGGCTGAGTGCCCGCTCCGGCTCTGCTATGCAATCAGATTTCTCATCTTGCTTTGCTTGTGCTTGTCACGCACTATTTCCTTTCAAATACTATGACACCCAGCAGGAACTTGGCAATGTGGATGGTGCCAGCACTGGGGACTGGATTATTCAGCACATTAATTTACTAAGTTTGAGTTTGAAGTTTCTGGGCGAGTGTCTCAGACAGGCTCAGTTGTGTGACAGATCCCTGTCCTCCTGCTTGGTTTGTGGAGGGATGAGGCCAGGCCCCACACCAGGACTAAAGGCCAACTCTAAGAAATCACAAACGTGCGTCCAGGGCCCCTCCCTGGCCCAAAGGGAGCAGGGTGCCCTGGTACCAGAAGATGCTGCAGGCAGGTGGGACCCAGCCTCCCTAGAGGGAGCCAAGGGGCTTCCCGAGAGGCTGGGGGCTTAGCAAGGCCATCTGGGGAGACCACATGGCTCTCACACAGCCCTCTGTCTTGTGCTCCTGGGGTCCCTGGGGGACCCTTGCTAGGGCCGCTCTCTGGAGGGCTGAGTGACTGAAGAGCCCACAGAGGGACGCTGAACTGGGGGCTGCACCCCTGACCTGCCAGTGGTGGGCCCACAGCCAGGGCTGGGGAACACATGCTGCCCTTGGGTGGGAGCCCACTGGAACCCAGCCCAGCCACCCTCCCTGTGCCTGCCCGGCCTCCCGGCCCCTCCCCTCCTTAGGGGACCCCCATCCACCTGCTCCAAGTCTCTGCATCAATCTGGATGGGCACAGCCAAGGCCCCCAGGTCCCATGAAACACTTTTACTTTCTGGGTCTTCAGCCTGATCTTCAACCTGCTGATAACTTCTTCTCTAAGCTCTTGCCTCCTGCCGGCCGCCTGGAGGATTAGAGATGATTCACCAGGGCTTGGGGCCTCCTCTGGACACTCACAGGTGAGGTGCCTACCCCTGGGCATGACCAGGTGGCTGGTGCTTGTTGGCCAGGTAGAGGCCATGTGCCTCTGCACCTCTCCCTGCCACAGGAGCAGACCTCTGGATGGCTCGTGGCTGTGGCCTGTGACCCTCTCCTCGGCTGGGAAGGCAGTTCAAGGCCAGCTCACACACAGCGAGCTGCCACCAAGTCCTTCTCAGGCTCCAGCAGCTGCCCACCGTCCCTCCTCCAGGCACTGGTTACTTTGACCTGGGGCTGTCATCGACCTTGTCTATTTCCCCTGGAGGGTCTGAGTCGTGGCTGGGCCCCCGACCCAGGGCCTGGGAACGTGTGAGAACTGACAAGGATCCCCACATGCGTGTCTGGTTGTAAGAGAGGTAACGACAGGGAGGGAGAGAGACAGAGGGACACAGAGATAGAGAGAGACACAGAGAGACAGAGAGAGAGAAGGAGAGACAGCGACAAAGCGACAGAAAGAGGGATAAAGACACAGAGAGACAGAGAGAGACAGATGGAGAAAGAGCAACAGAGACAGAGAGACAGAGATAGGCACAGAGAGACAGAAGGAGAGAGACAGAGAGACACAGGGAGGCAGGGAGTGCATGCTCAGGCCCTGAGCAAGATGGGGCAGATTGGTGGGCCAGCAGAGGGTCTCTGTCTTATGTGCCCAAGCCTGACCTTAACTCACAGGCCCCAGTCCGGATCTCCACCTGGGGTCTGGGCTATGGAATGGGTGGGATGGTCCTGGATTCCAGTGCTGAAGCCCAGACCTCAGATGTGGTCCTGCTGTTTAGCCTGGCAGATTGCCCTAAGGGCACTGTGGCATCTCCCTGCTTGTGAAGGTTGCTAGGCCCGTGGGGCCTGCTCCGGGCTCAGGGGTTACCTCTGGGGTCCTCTGTGGAGTCACTGTGAGGAAGTCAGCGGTGGGGCCGTCCACCAGGTCCATCTGGTGGCACCAGCGGAGGGAAGAGGCCCCAGTGGTGAGAAGCGACCCCTCTCTTTCCTGGGCCCTATGCCCATCCCCTTCTCCATCCATGCCTGGCTTTTGAGGATGCTGTAGGCCCGAGGCTGAGCAGACCCGAGCTGGGGCTCAGGCGAGAGCCGCTGAACCCTTGGATGTCTGGAAACAGGTGATTCCAGTCCACAGACCACCTGTCCTGGACCTACATGAGGCCTGGGGTGTCAAGTGAGAGGGAAATGTGCCTTTCAGTTTCCTGGGGGCCAGGCCGCTGGCAAGAAGGGGCATTGGGAGATGCTGATCCCAACAGCTATGGGGTGAATCCCGCCTATTGAACCTGGGCTCACTCTTCTGAGCCCACTTGGCCTAGGTGCAGGAGGGATGGGCAGTGCTGAGGGGATCCCCAGCTGTTGGCCCTGGGGGCTGTGGGGACACATCACACTCCTGGGACATGGGTCCCCTGCTGGGAGGTTGCCTTTGACCCCCAGGCCCACCGGGGGTGGGGGGGAGGTGAGGAAGGGGGGCCCTGGCTTAAGTGAAGGCCCTGGTGCCCCTCTCTACCCGTCTCTGTCTCCTTCCTTCCCTGCTGAGGGTCCCCAGCCAGGTCACTGGAGCAGTGGGAATCCGGGCGAGGTGCCCCTCCAGTTGGGCCCATGGCGCTGGGGATTCCACCTCCTGAGTTCAGGCTGAACTCTGGGAGCACCTGGAGGCTGAGGCTGAGGAGGAGGAGTGGTCTTCCCGGCTGGGTGAGGGGCAAGATCCACCCAGGCCCAGCGCAGTTCCATGACTCAGCCCGAAGGGACAGTGGCCAGGTAATGCAGTGGCCGCCTGGATTGTCTGCTCCTGGGGTTGGGGTCTGCTCCTGGCCGCCGGGATTGTCTGCTCCTGGCGGGCAGCCCAAGCAACATTTTAAACCCGAGCAGCTCTAGGAGTCCTAGGTACACCCCCTGCCGAGCCACCGCCCCTCCCCGCAGCCCGACGCGGTGCAGCGACCGCAGGGCAGGGAGGGCGGACCGCGAGCCGACCTTGCAGCGTCCCCACCCTCCCGCAGCGCAGCTTCCGCAGAGGAAATCCCGGAGGCCCGGGGAGCGGGTGGTCGGGCGGGGCGGGGCTGCAGCGACAGCCCCCAGAGCCCCAGGCCCGCAGTGACCTTTCGGTGTCCGGGCCTGATGCCCGCCCTGCGCACCCGAGACACCGACTACCCCAGCCGCAGCCTCCCAGGCCCCGACCGCCCCAGGGGCCTTTGTGCCACTAAAACGAAACTCAGCGCCTCTCCTTTTCTTGGCGACACTTTATTGCACTGAAAAATAGCCCCGAACCGGTCTGCCGGTCTCACCCCTCCAGGGGCTGGTTGCGGGGGTGTTCAGGGATCTGGGGACGCGCTTCTCCGGCCCTGCGGTGCGAGGGGCAGCGGGGGTCGAGGGTGCAGGAGGCGACCGGGAGTGCAGTTAGCAAACACGCCGGGGCCCAGCGGAATGAGGGGCCCGGCGACCTCCCTGCCCCTTTCCCCCTCCGCCGGGCAGGCAGGGACTGTTCCGACTCGCGGGTTGGCACGTGCGGGGGCCCAGAGCCCACGAGGCTCCTTGCGCGGCGGGAGAGGGTGGCAGTGAGGACCTTGTGTGGGGGGAGGGCAGGTCTACACTGGGGGCTCCGAAGGTGGTGGGGGTAGCGTCTGGGATTTCGAGCTGAAGGGCGGGCCGGGGTCGCGCGCCGGCTTGGAGAGCTGGGGCCCCGCGGTCCCCGAAATCGAGCCCGGGGGCAGGGTTCTAAGGGGAGACGCGCGCGGCCCCGCGGCTCCGGCCCCGCCCCTCGACGTCCCCTCCCCCGCCCTCCTCGTCATGCCCGGCGCGGGCGGGGGGCGGGGAGCTCCTCCATGTGACGCGCCCTCCCCGCGGTGTCCTTCAGCCGCCGCCGCAGTTCGCGCGGTGCCACATGGACCCGGCCGGCCCGAGCGCGCCCCGCCGCTGACCGCTCACCCGGCCCTGGGAAGGTAACCGATGCCTCCGCGCGCAGCCCACTCCCCGGTCTCCCCTTCCCCGGCTCCGGCCTCCGGCCCCGTCTGCCCCGGCGCCTCTGCCCTGGCTCCCTCCCCGCTCCCCTTCCCGGCTCCGCGCGCTGGGTCCGGGCGGGCGCTGTCCGCGGGCGCTGTGCTGAAGCGGCCCCCGTAGTCCCCGGCCGCACCTGCTCTTTCTCGCTCCTTCTCCCCGAGTCTCCGGGTCTCTTCCCTCGTCCTCTGTCTTCTTTTTCTCTTTCTTCCGGCGCGCTCCCGCTGAGGGCCGTTCAGCAGCGCCGGCCACTGGCCCGCAGGAGCCCCAGCCGGCCAGGGTGGGAACGCTGGGGGTGTCTCGGTCCTTGCCGGAGCTCCCGCAGCACCCGGAGCCTCTCTGCGCAGGGCCCTGCCGTGCCCTCCTTCCCTCCTTCCCTCCCGCCCTAGGAGCCAGGGGAGAAGTTTGGAAGAGAATCTGCTTTGCGGCAAATGCTCCCCTGTGCACCAGCGCTCTAAGGGGCCCTCCCCGCCCCACCACCCCTCCCTGCGCGGGTCTCTTTCCTCTGCGGAGGGAAAAACTGTAGAACAGCGGCTCTTCAGCACCCGGGTTTCCCTGACAGGAGAGACCCCACCAAGGGGGCCGCTGCAGCTGCTGTGATTTTACAGAAAGTGCCCGCAACACACAGGAGGCCCACCTGCCTGGGAGGAGGGCTCGGGACCTGGAGTGCCCGCCGCGAGCAGAGGCAGGGGGACGGTGTTCTGCCCCTCATTTGTTCCCTGTGTGCTGAGCCCCCTGGAGTTTCTTGCCTCCACCCCAATCTCTTCTGCTGTGGGCTGGGGGCACCGGAATCTCCTCAAGGGTAGAGGCTAGCCCCCAGTACTCCTTGGTCAGAAGCCACAGGAGTCTTCCCTGGAGGGCACCCACTCAAAGACCCACCCACCCTAAGCCTTCTCCTTGGCGTTGGCTTCAGGACCACCGTGGAGGCTGCAGGCCAGGTTCTGGGCTGCAAAGTAGGAGCAGTCACCTTCAAACGCCCCATGGGCCCCGCCCCCGCGTCACGCAGGCTGGTGCCAGACTCCTCTGAGCTATGTCCCCCACAAGATGCGCAATCCCCTACTCCCCTTGCAGATCCCCTAGGGGCCAGGGGAGACCACTTTGCAGGTTCGGCTGGGGCCCTGGAGCCTGCACATTCTAGTCTGGGTATGGGGACAACCTCCTCTCTCTATAGGGAATTTCCTAGGCACCTCCTCCCATTGGAGGGGTCCAGCCTGCAAGGTGTTGGGGCAGGGGACAAATGATGGTCCCTGTGGCCCAGACCTTAGCTCAGGGGAAGGTTGGGCCAAGGTGGGAAGAAGCCCAGGCCTGGTCAGGGTGACCAGTGACCACTTTGCTCCCCCCTAGGAAGAGAACTGCTGGCTACACTTGAATGTGAGTTCTGACCCTTGGAGAAGTCGCTGAGGAGTCTGAGCCATCGTCATGGAGTTCGTGATGAAACAGGCCCTGGGAGGTAGGGAGTGGGCAAGGAGTGGGGAAGGGACCATGGGCTGGACCTCCGGACAGGCAGGTCCAACTGTTGCTCAGCCCGCACAGCTCAGCACAAGCACAAGCACAAGCACGACCCCCTGCAGACCCCGCCCACAGCCTGTGTAAACACATCTGCACCCCATCTGAATGAGCTCAAGGGGGTCAGGATGCCAACGCTGTGTCCTGCAGCACCCGGAGACCAGCATTCAGGTGGTGAGGGGGCAAGCAGGACTAGGCAGATGGGGAGGGGTGCCTGGCACACATGTAGGAGACGCAGGCGACTGCAGCGGGAAGCCACGTGGGAGCAGGGCCAGCAGTTTGGTGAGGACCCTGTGGGCTTCACCTGGGCTGGGGCAGCACAGTCCACAGGCAGGCAGGGCTGACTGGATATGGGAACAAAAGAAGGGGCCCAAAACAGCTTGCGTGACTGACTGCCCCCCAAGGAGGCAGTGCAGTCTCTTGTGTGTGCGCAGGGGAGGGCAGGCCCCCTTCCGACCTGCCGGCTGCTGTTTGAAGGGAATCCTGTCTCCACCTGGCCCGTGGTCATCTTTGTGGCTGAGACCATACCCAGGACTGCAGGGCAGTTGAGGATAGTGCTGGGTCCCTGGGCTAGAGGTGGGTGGGGCAGTGGGCTGAGGGGCTGGTCCACGGTGGCACAAACTTGTCTGGCAGAGCTGTCGGTCCGCTCAGGCCTGCAGTCCCTGGGGCTGTCCTGGGCAAGTCTCAGGCCTGCCCAGAGCCAGCTATCCCGTGTACCCCAGCTCCCCCATACAGCACCAGCCCCCAGAGCTCGCATGAGGGGAGCCTGCAGCCAGTGTGTGACCCCGTCACGGGGGTGGCAGCATCACCCATCGACCCTTTGGCCTCTGTGGGGAGCATTCTGACCCGGTGCCATTCACAGCCTGGTGTGAGCCAGTTGCACCTGGGAGTGTTTCTGCAGAGAGGGGAGCTGGCTGGGGCGTGGTGCCAGGGACCTGGGCAGACAGAGGGGCGGGCGCCACTGCACCCAGGACAGGCGCACATGTGTGGGCTGTCTCCTGGAGGATGTCTGTGCTTTTTCTCAGCACAAATTAAATGAAATCTGTTTGAGCCTGGCCTGGGGGCACATCCCTGAGACTTCACGGTCAAGGTTGGGCTGGAGGTTGGGGCTAATTATAATGATTACGTCACCAAGACATGTTTCCGGGACAAACCAGCATCCCGCACTGGGAGGGACCGGGAGGAAAGAGACCAGGTTCATCCCGGCTGTTACAGACAATTAATTAGGTGGCTAATTCAGGCCCTGAGGTGGGTCTTTAAGAAAACTGAAATATCTGATTTGTCTGTCTGCATGGCTGAAATTAGCGGGGTAATTGCCAGCCTGAGTTCCCTCTTTGTTTCCCATCAGCCTGAAGTTTCCCCTGCATCGGTAGGGGGGCAGGCACCGGGGAGCGCTGTGGGGGCTGGGGGGCGGCCAGTGGGCCTCGGGGGCTCCCTGGCCCAGCACGGCCCAAACCACCCTAGATTTGCTCTGAAGAGCTCCTAGTGCGTGTGACCCAGGCCGCTGTGCCTATGCCCAAGCAACTCCCCAGAGACCTTGCTTCTGCCCCCAGCTCTGCTCTCCACTGGGTGGTGTCACTCTTGGTGTCTCGGGATTAGTGTGAGCGACAGGGAGACCCCAGCAAAAGCATTCTGAGAGGCAGACTGAGCCCCAGATGTGAAGAAAGTGGCAGGCAGGGGAGTAGAAGGGGCCCAGGAAGGGGGCCCGAGAAAAGTGAACCAAGAAACAGGGACCAGGAATGGGAGCGAGTTGGAGAAAGAAAATGACAGCCCAGAAAGAGAGACCTAGAGAGACAGAAATGCACTCAGCACAGCAAGGAACAGAGATGAAAACAGGCTACGGCAGAGGGAGGAGAGAAAGGGAGACGCAGGGAGGGAGAGAGAGACGAGGAGGGGTCCTTCTCATGTGTCGTGAGCCTCCACTAGGCCTGTGTTGGGGACAAGAGGCTGCAGGACTCAAGAATCCCACGTTGGGCAGACAAGTGTCCCTGGCTCCCCAGGTGCGTGGCCACTCTGAGACTCATGGCCTGGGTCGGGGGATGGGGAGGAGCCTGGGCTGCATCTGGCCCTGGGCCTCTCTGCACCCTCCACCTGTCTGTGCTGGCTGGTGAGGGGCAGCCCTTGCTTTGCAGTCACCCCCCACACTCCTACCTAGGTCCCTGGGACCTCCCACACAGCAGGGCCTCAGGTGAGACCCCAGGAGGAGTAGGACAGCAGGACTCTGCATGTGATGCAGTGGGCAAGTAATGGCCTGGAATTCAGTTCAGGAAGGGGCTCAGGTTGCCAGCTGGGGTAGCCAGGAGCACTAGATGACCCCAGGCTTTTCCAGCAGTCCAGTATGGACACTTGGACCCTGCCCAGTCTCTGTAGCCCCCTGTTCCGGCTCTGCTGCCTGCTGAGGTCCCCCCATGGGTAACCCAGGAGCAAGGCGAGGACTTGGGGTCACCTGCTGCAACCAGAAAGAGAAGGTGGAGGGAGGCAGCAGCTGGGGGGGCGGCCCAGGGCCTATGGCCTTCCCCTGAGGCTCCGGGTGCAGGCGCAGCCAGACCTGTTCCAGGGTGGGGGAGTGGCTGATGGACGGGAGAGTGTCCAGGCTTGTGCAGAGGCTCTGGGCCCGTTTCCTTATCTGTTCCCACCTCTGACTTCCCCACCTGCACCCCCATGCTTCAGGGCACACAGCTCCTTCCTGCTCCAGCTTTTGCCTGCGGGCACTTGTCTGGATGCCCCCACCCCCTTCCCACCAGCCTTTGGAGCCCAGCCAGGGCCCCCTGCCTCCTCACGTTTTGTGGCCCCACACCTGGCCCCTGTCTCATCAGTGCCCACACTGCTGTCTCAGGGGTTACTCATGTGATATCTGGGTCCCTGGCTGCAAGGTCCAGGAATCTGAGCAAGGTGGCCAGCCAGTGCTGTGGGCCTCGCTGGGGCAGGACAGGGAAGGATGGTTGGCCTCCTGGCATCTGTGTCCTGTCTGCTCACCACCTCTGCCGTGCCAGAGACAGCCCTTCCCCGTGCTGGCAGCTTGGGCATTGCAGGGCCCTGGGAGGGTGCGCTGACCTAGCTGCCCCATCCAGACTGCTGGTCCCTTACCACCAGGCTGCTGCCCAGGCGTCCTCTGATCCCTCAATACTTGCAGCTGCCTTGCTGGGTAAACACCCGTCCACCTTAGCCACTGCCGGGACAGCCACCCCCACCCCTGGCAGGTACGTTTTTAGGATCTGCCAGGCACAAGCCAGGCTGGGCCATTTTCCCCTTTGACTCTGCAGGTATGTGTTGAGCGCCCACCATGTACGGGACCAAGGGACACCTGTGCCCGAGGCCAGGGACCCCTGGGAGGGGGACATGGAGGAGGGGAGAATACTCCTGGGGCCATACTGTAGGAAGGTGTCCACCTGCAGCAACTCATTCTTCTCCCCATGAGAATGCCCTCGAGGGCTCGTCAAGTCCTGGACGGCCTCCAGATTTCAACTGGCCTTTGCCAGTGTCAGCTCCCAGAGGAAGGAAGCGGAAGGCTGAGTGGTAACAGCCCGCGGGGAGTGGGAGGATTGCCCGCGGCTCCTCTGCGCCACGTGGCCTCATGGCCTTGAAGCGGGCCAGGTGCGTCTGCAGGGATTTGGGACGCAGGGTCCTTAGAGTGCAATTTAAAGAAACTGTTTCCCCAGGGCCAGGCAGTGACAAATGGCCTTGAGCTGTATTTACACCCTGGAAGGAATGCGCCACAGTCGAGGGATGATGTGATCAGGCTAAATCCTAAATTGGGCGGAGGTGGATACTGTGGCCTGAATGACTCGCTCAGTGCTGGCTCCCCATCTTTCTCCCTTGGGGTGACGCTCCCTGTCTGGAACATGCTCAGGTCCTCAGGGTGGGAGGGCTCCAAGGAGGAGAGAGCTTGGAGTGCTGCAGGCCAGGCAGGAACAAGCTGTGCAGGGCGGGCAGAAGCCAGCAGCACCCCGGCCCAGCCTCGTCATGCACGCCCTGCTCTGCCCTGACCCAGCAGGCCTCTGCAACTGCAGTGGCTTGGCCAGTGTGGACAGTGGAGAAGTGTCTCACAGACAAGTCAGGCAGGAAGGGCAGGGTCCCCCCTGCGGCAGAGCCTGGGGTACTGCCTGTGGTCAGGGAACCCTTTGACTCCCCTGTGTGTGGGGGGCTGTGAGCTCTCAGCCAGGACACCCCAAGGGGCTTGTGGAGGATCCATCCCCAAAGGTGTGGCAGCGACAGCATCCACTTGAGATGTGGGGCAGGATCTCTGTGAGCAAAGGCCACCAGAGCCAGGAGCCCAGCAGGGAAGCCCTTCCCCCAGCCACACTGCAGCTGGTACCTGCATCTCCCCAACCCTCCTGGGACATGGGGGCTAGGGGTACCTCCTTCCCCTGTACTGACACCAAACTGGGGCTCATCCCTCCCCATCTGGGACCTTCCCTCACCTCACTCCCAGGACCTCAGGTCAGGGCCATGGAGGGAGCTTGGGACCCAAGTGGTTCTGTCCTGACTTCCAATGTCCACCAACAGGCTGTACGCCAAGGGTGAGGCCATGTCCTGTCCTATCCCAGGTCAAGGTCCTGAGGGCAGGACTGGTTCCACCAGCTTCCCAGCCCTCTCTGCTCTTGCCCAGTTTGGGGCTCAGCCAGCTCTGTTTATCAGGGGCTTCTCATGTGCTGTTGCTGGTCTAGGCAGTTTGGGGTCCTACCACTTCCTGCCCCATTAGGATACTGGCAAGGCCAAGTTTTCTGGAATCTGGGAGGATGGTGAAGCTGCAGGCTGAGCTGGGCTGCAGGGGAAGTAGCAGATCAAAGGGGAAGCTCTCGAATTCCACATGGGAAAGATGCAGAACTAGAGGGAGAGTAGCTTGATTTGGTGTGACACAGTGTTAGGAGGTAGCCAAGCTGCTCAGCAGTACCACTGGGGACCTGGTGCGCCATCAGGTGCCACCTTCATCCTCAGTGGGGCTTTCGTGCTCAGCCTGCTCCTCACAGTCTCAAAATAGCTGCTGCTGCTCCAGCATCACATCCACAGTCAGGGAAGGAAGAAGGGGAGGAGCCAAGGGACAGCTCCTTCATCTGTTTAGCACATACCTTTGTAGAATCTCATGGAGGGTTTCCATTTAGGTGCCATGGGTTAGAAGAGAAAGGTGAGGGCCAAGGTGGGCACATCACCCTCCAAGCAAAGGGATAGGATATTGCCTGGGCAGCTTGCCGTACCTGACTCACACCCAACTTGGGAAATTTGGGGATGCAGAAGCCCTAGACAGTGAGCCCCCAGAGGAGTGTCCTCTGTCCCTGCTTCACCCCTTAGAACGGGGATTGTCCTTGACAGGCAGCCACAAACACTTGATAAAGTACCAACACTTGCTCGGGACAGACTTCACGATGCCATGCTTGTTTGAGAAAAGCTAAGTCACTTGACTGGGCTCTGCAGAGACACCTCTTACCCCAGCCTCTTGGAGGCTGGAAGGACACTTGAGAGAAACTGCCTTCCCTCCCGAAACCCTGAAGGGCAGTCCTTTCCTCCAGAGAGGACACTCTCAGTTGATTAAGCTTTGACTCAATTATAAATGCTTTAGCCCCAACTTGGGAATAAAATGGATATAATGCACTTCAACTGATAAAGCCATTTATTTTTTTTGGCTTGTTTGTTGCCGAGAAGTTCTGGTCAGGACTAAAGCATTTGCTTCAATAGCTTCCGTGTGACGGGCTCTTTCTGTCACCCTTCACTGACGCCAGACACCGCTGTGCTGGCTCGGGGGAACATCATGCATTTAATGCTGGGTGTTGAACGGAACGAGGGATTAGTGAAAACTTCACAGTGCACATCAAGGCCAGAGAACATGGCCATGTAAAACCCAAACCCAAGTCTGAGTGGGGGTCAGACAAGGGGAACATGGGTGCCTGCGGTGGCCCATCCTCCGACATCCTAAGGTGGCCGGGGCTCCTGCTCTAGGTGGGCAAAGGGCAGGCGCGCAGGGTCCTTCTGAGATTTTCTGCTGTTGGCGGTGGCAGAGGACCTCGCTTCTGCCAGGAGGACAATGGAGGATGGACTCTGGCTGGGGCAGGGAAGCCCTCATGTGGCCCAAAGTCTCTCCAGACCCTCACCTGGCCTGTCTGTGCCACAGACTCCACATGGTTTACTGATGCCAGTGTTGTCCTTGCTCAGCAGTCGGTGGCTTTGGGGACATCTGGGGATATCCCCAAGCTGCACTTTTCTCATCTCTCAGACCCTTGTGGGCCAGGCCCTCTGGCTTCCTTCTTGTAGGGAGGGCAACCTGGTAGGGTGGGCACAGCCCATCCTACCCTATCAGGTCTCCTTGGCTCCCACGAGAGGAGGGCCAGGATGTGAGTTTGGGCGCCTCGCGCAGACTGAAGCCCAGGAGGCTGAGGACTGGGTTGCGTGGCTCCGGCCAGAGCAGCCCGGTTCTGAGGCTCTAGGAGCCCACGGCCACATTGGTGCTCCTTGGTTCAAGGTGACGGGTCCTCTTGGCACTGCTGGTTGCTCCTGGGCCTTGGTCCGTGCCCTAGCATTTCTGAGGGAACCGGCAGCTTCCCCCTGGTGGAAATGTCAGACCCTCAAGTGCTAGGCCAGCCCCCCGGGCTGCATGAAGGCTCTCGCAGGCCCCTCCTCTGGGCCCACAACAACCCGGCCTCATCCCTATCACCAGACGAGTTGCCCAGGGCAGCAGTTGCCACCCGGTGCCCACACCATTTGTGTGGCAAGCGGGCGCACTGAGCTTCAGGCAGGCTGGATGGAGGGCAAGGCTATGGCCTCCTTGAGGCTGGCAGCCATGCCATCTGTCACCGAGCTTGGCTCTGTTTGGGTTCACTAATTGGCGTTTTCATCTCGCCTCTGTCTCCGTTTGTCCTTTCCCGAAAGCCAAGATCAGATACTCTCTCCCGCGGAGCTGGGAGCCTGGCACCCAGCTCCGCGGACCAGGACAGCAGTGCCTGCGGCCACATTCCCCATCCCTGGGCCCTCCCCAGAGCAGCCCAGTGGGTGCAGAGCATCTGACCCCAGGCCAGATAATGAAGGTTTGCAAAACCATGAAAGGAGCTGACAAGGAGAAAAGGGTGTTTTGGCACTTCAGAGAGGGTACAAAACCGAAAGAAGCCTCGAAGGCAATGAGGGATGTGCGCTGGACATGGGGCCCCAGGACGCGGGAGGCAGCAAGGCCAGCCTCTTGAAGATGGGCAGTCCCAGGCCCAAGGTGGGGCTGGGGGCTGATCCAGAGTCAAGATCGGCCCCTCTGAGAGCCTGGTCAGCTTCACCAGGCCGAGGGCCCTCGAGGATGGCGGTGGGCAAGGTGGCCAGGCCAGGGTTCAGAGCCCACCCGCCAACACCTTCCAAGCCTCGGAGACTCCCCTCCCCTCCCAAGCTTGGGCTTGCAGGGGTGCTCCTCACATGGCTGGCTGGGGTCCAGGCCAGCACCCAGCACTCGGCAGGGGTAGGGGCTTCTCTGTGCCAGCAAGAACAGTCAGGGAAAGCAACTTTACCTTTTGCCACATTCACCCGGGGTTGTTTTCTGGCCTTGGCCAGCGGCCAGGGTGGGAGACAGGCAGGTGCCCCGGAAGCCAGCCCCAGGCCAGCTGGTGTGCTGCTCGGACGCCAAGGCTGGAGACTCAGATCCTTGGAAGCCAGTTTGCGCCTTGACCTGGGAGGAAGAAAACACTTCGGCATTTCAGGCCCAGGGTGCTGAGTCCTGGCCTGCCCCCCGACCCCGCAGGCAAGACCGATGGGGAGAGGCTGTCTGATGAGGGGCATTTCCAGCGGGAAACAGGGAGGGAGTGGCAGGTCCCTCTGCAAAGGGCTAGTAAGGCCGTCTGGCTGCAGGCCGTCTGTTCCTCAGTGCGTGGGCATTTCCGACATTTCCTTCGTGCTTAATTAATATCAAATTACCCCAGTTATGCTGGGTGTTGAGTTTTCGCCTAGAATTCTGCTTTGATATTTTTCTTGCACTTACCCAGTTTGTCCCTGCTTGTGCCTTACTTAGCATTTCTGTCACTTTACTGGGTTGCCATTCAGAAATACACAGAGTTGGGTTTCATTTTTGTGTCTAATCAGAGCCCTTGCTGCAGCGAGTATGCGCATCCATTTAATGTGTGTCGTTACAACCAACGTGTTTGACGTGATATCTGTCGCCTCAACTTCTGCCTTAAAAATGCATCCTTGCAGTCTCATTTATTTTTTCTTAATATATGAACCAAATTTTCTATTAAAAACAGTCTGCAGTGCTTTGGAACCTACAATCCCTTTTAAAACATTGTTTAAACCTAATTGCCAGAGTGAGGATAACGCAGCGTATCGGAGTCCTTGCCGACACTTGGCAGGAGTTCCACGCGCTTTCGTAGTCCTCCTCCTCCTCTCCCATCTTCTGGTCTTTATTTGTAACTCAGATCTAGAGGATTGGCCAAGTTGACATCTATTTTCTTAATATATACAAATATTTTGATCTTTGCATCCACTTTTATAAATAATATTTATAAATATTTATTTTTAACTTGAAAGTATATTTTTCCCTATCGTTAAAATAGTGAATGTTTATTGTAGAGAATTAAAATAACGCACAAGTGACATGGAAAACTGAGATGCTGCACTTTTTAAAAATCACTCCTAACTTGATTTAAGCATATTTTTCCAGTGGATGCCTTCAGATGCATTTCTAATTTTAAGAGACTCTGCAGAGTCCTCGGTGCTGGTGATTTATGAGGACTAGTGAGTGCAGTGAGCAGGCAAACCTCACTGCTGGTGAGAAGACCCAGCCTGCAAATGTGGGGTAGAATAGTTCAGCAATAAACATCGTAACCAATATAATCTCCCGTAACAAGTGTTCGTGGTCTCAAGGACAAACAACAGCAGATCTGTGAACTGTGGACTTCAGGAAAGTCTTTGTCGGTTTTGTAGATTTAGACAGAAACTCACCTTTCTGGGGATGAGGCGCAGAGGAGTGGGGCCTCAACTCCGGGCTCCAGGACGATGCGCAAACGCTGGCGTCCTCCCTCCCGCCCGGGCCCGGGGTGCACGCTGGGTCTGCAGTTGAATCAACAGCCTCGCAAGGTGTTTTATTAAGTGCTGTTGAGATTGCTACCTATGAAGTCAGGTATAATTTTAATTCAGACTGAATAAGAGAATATGGAACTTAAGATGATTTATTTCTCAGGCTGCCCCACACACGCGTCCCTTCCTGCTTCTCATAACGTGCCTGCACAGGGTCGTCTCGGCCGTCACCTGATGGCTTCCTCGAATGGTGCAGGGTGCTTGGCACCTACAGACCTGCTCCCCACAGGCCCCACGTGGGTATGTCAGTAGCTGGTCTTTTGACTGTGTAAACACTGTTCCTGGAGCCACGCAGTGTGCTGTGATCACGTTTCTTTCTTATAAAACATTTTGCTTGTTCTGCAGTCAATTTTCCTGTGGCCTAAATTGCCGTGTGCTTTCTCGGAGTCTCCCCACACCTCCAGCAGCCCCTCGACACAGTGTTTCAGGTGGGTGACCGTACCCCGTGAACGTTACCTGTGTTTCTCTCCTCTGGAGAAGCCCCTAGGGGACCCAGCTGTCCCCACACCCTCTAGGCAGGTTGCTTTCTAGACCGCCACACAGTGGTGACCTGGAGTTTCCTCATCTCCTCCCCTGGGTTAGGTCGTGCAGCATCTTTCTGAGAAAGGGTGTGTGGAAAGTAAATTGTGTATCTTTATTCCTCTGCATGATTAGTAGTTAGTCTGGGTATAAAATTCTAGATTCAAAAGAGTTTCCCCTTAGAATTTTGGAGTGACTTTTTTTGTTGTTCCAGCTTTTATTTTTTTGGATACGGGGTCTTGCTCTGTTGCCCAGGCTGGAGTCGTCACAGCTCATTCCTGGGCTCCTGGGCTCAGGCGATCCATGCCTCAGCCTCCTGAGTAGCTGGGACTACAGGCATGCACTACCACATCTGGCTAGTTTTTTTTATTTTATGTAGAGATAGGGTCTCACTGTGTTGTTCAGGCTGGTCTTGAACCCCTGGCCTCAAGCAATCCTCCCCCTCAGCCTCCCAGAGTGCTGAGATTACAGGTGTGAGCCACTGCACCCAGCCTGTTGTTCCAGCTTCTAATATTACCGCTGGAAAGGCAAAGCCACCCTGACTCCCAGTGCTTTTTATATGACCCGTATTTTCTCTCTGGAGGCTTTTACAGTTTCCTCTTTCATCCTGGCATCCTGAAATTTCAAAATTCAAGTCTTCTGCCATCTGCCCTGCTGGTGTGTTATTTAGTTCCAGGAGGTTTTTTTGCCTTGCTTCTTTGAAATTCTGTCTCCTTCCTCTTCCCTCACCCCCAACGCCTCCCGCCTCCCAGTCACTCTTTCCGCTGGGATCCCCATGCCAGTTCCAGTTCCAGTTCCGCTTTCCTGTATTTTCTCATCTGTTGACCCTCTCCATATTTTGCTCTACTCTGTGGGATATTTCCTTAATTTTATCTTATAACCCTTCAACTAAATTTTTAATTCTGTATTTATATTTTTAATTTCCAAGAGTTCTTTTCTGTTTTCTAAATTTTCCTTCTTTTTACAAGTTTTCCCCTGTTCTCTTTGTTGTCTGTTTCCTCTGAACTCTGTTTTGGGAGCCCCCAGATAACTTGGGGTCCCAGTGCTAGAGCAGCTGGCAGCCCCGCCCTAGCAGGACGTGCTGGGGGCTGGACGTGGTGTTCCAAGTGTGTCTGCCACAGGCTGCTCCACTTACCTGGACAGCCTGCTGGCTAGCTGTCCCTCCCACGAGCAGGGGTCCCTCACGTGGGCAACTTGTTTACACTGACAGATGCCCTCCTGGCTCTCATCTGGCCCGTGTCCAGGTTGTGCCTGCCTGACCATTGCTCTGATGTTGGGAACCTGACCAGCATCCTTGGGAAAACTCAGCCTGGGGCGGTCCCTGGTTCTCCACAGGGAAGGTGCAAATTCGGTACACCAAGTATGTATTCCCTACAGATCCTGGGCAGAGAGGGTGCCATGAGACGGGAGGGCCGTCCTCCGTCTGCGTCATGGGAGGCTGGGGTGAAGAGCATTATTATATTAGGAAGTGGGGCAGGGGTCGCTTTAAGTTTCTGGGCAAATACCTGAAAGGTGCATTTAAAGTTAGTGGTGGGAAAAGCAGGGAGTCAAGTCTGCTGGGTGGGACAGATGCCTCTAAGTTCTCATGGCTGGCCCCCAGCGTGAGCGTGGTGCTCCACTCCCAATGTGCGGGCAGCAGACTTTGTGTGCTGGTCCCATGACAAGCTCCCTCCTGGCCGGTGTGTTCAGTTTGCTGCTTTCCTTGGGTGCACATTCATATTTCAGTGAGTCATGAAAAGCCCCGTTGGAAGTCTCGTGTGTGTGTGTGTGTGTGTGTGTGTGAATTCTGGGCTTACCTGTGGGGTAAACATGGGGTGAACTGGCTTTCATGCCAGTTCATGGATCCCCAAATGCAGGCCTCTTGGAGCCTTTTGTGAGGTGTGGGTCCACCCACACAGCTGGATGGTGGGTCTGAGCCAGGCAGGGGCATAAGCCCCCTGACAATTTTTCAGAAGGATGTGCCACCTGCCTTCTGCAGCGCTTGAGGGTTGATCTCAGTCTGGAGGCCTCTGGCTCAGTTTCTCTAAGGAAATGACTTTTTGATACCCACTGCTGCTTGGGTGGTGGTCCAGGAGCCCCTCATACAGACCTCAACACCCTCACTGTTGCCTACCTTATGGCAACCGGGGCTGCAACCCCAGAGTCTTCTTGGGGGTCCACCAGGCAAGTCAGCTTCTCAGCAGCATCTCCCTCTGCAGTTGCTCAGGTTCCATCTACGCATCTGTCTAACAACAGGACGCTCAGCATTAGGACACCGAGCATTGGGACACCAGCATTGGGACGCCCAGCATTGGGATGCCCAGCATTAGAATGCTGCTATGGCTTAAATGTTTGTCACTGAAATTTAACAGTGCTAAGAGGTGGGACATTTAAGAGGTGATTAGGCCATGAGGGCTTCACCCTTATGGGTGGTATTGGTGCCATAAGAAATGGGCAAGTTCAGCCCTCTCTTGTGCTGTCTTACTCCTCTGCCTTTCACCATGGGGTGACATAGCAAGAAGGCCCTTGCAAGATGCTGGCCCTCAGTCTTGGACTCCCAATCTTCAGAACTGTGAGCCAGTGAATTTCTGTTCATTATAAATTACCCTGTTTCAGGTTGTAGCAGCAGACATGAATTAAGACAGATGCCTAGTGTTAGTATGTTGAGTGTTAGGACACCTGGTATGAGGATGTCTGGCATTAGAAAGCCTGGCGTAAGGCTTGTATGAGTTCACCATCACTGACATAACCAAGACTTAATGTTGTACGTCTGTTGTAGTCACTTCAGGCTGCCACAACGAAGTACCACAGACTGAGTGTATTAAACAACAGAAATTTATTTCTCAAAGTTGTGGAGGCTGGAAGTATGAGATCCAGGAGTGGGCAGGGCTGCTTCCTCCTGAGGCCTCTCTCCTTGGCTCATAGGTGCTGTCTTCTCTCCCTGTGTCCTCATGTGGTGGGAGGGGTGAGGGAGCTCTCTGGGGTCCCTTTTACCAGGGCACTGATCCCATTCTGAGGCTCTACCTCATGGCCTAATCACCCCCAAATGCCCCACTGCCTAACATTAAACACCATCACCTTTGGTGATGAATGTCAACATACGAATTTGGAAGGGACACATTCAGTCTGTAGCAGCATCACACTTCCAGGGTTTGGCTCGTATAAACAATGTTGTAACAAGTACCCTTGCACTTATATTCTGTCATTTGTTCAATATTTATTGAGTTCTTACTCTGAGCTACACACAGAGACAGTCTCTGTCTCGAGGAAGCATGCATTCGGGTGTGGGAGACAGCAATAAACAAGTAACCCTGCAGAGGCTTCTAAGAAAAAAGCTCTTCTCGCATCCAAAGAGATAAAAATAAACAGGTAAACCAGCACTGGAACTCGAGGTGGTCATTAGCGCTGTTTGGGAAATTAAGCAGACTGGGGCTGGCCTTGGGGGTCTGTTCTGGAGTGGGCACTGCAGTGGCCGTGGCCAGGGGGTCTTTCAGGAACTGTTATATTCTTGTTGACTTGTCTGTAAGACGGACTCTGGACAAAGGCTGCGCACAGCTGAAATTCCTCTGATGCGCGTTTCCAAACTGCCCCCTAAAGAGGTCACGTGAATCTAGCTCCCCAAGAGTCACCATAATACAGCTCACCCCCCCCAACACAGGGTTTGCCAATGACTACTAATCTAAGGACAAAGCCCATTTCATTTTTAGTTACATTTTTTGCATAAGAGTGTGATTCGACAACTTTCATACACTCAGTAAAATTTTTGAGTAACTGGTAGTAATTGCCATTCATGTTTATGATTTATATGTTTCAGTGAATTTTCTGTTATTTACTAACGCCTTTCCCTGTGCGTCACTTGCCCTTTAACTTCACGATGTTCTGTGGTGTTTCCACCACGTGCGTTTGCGTAGTTGGATCTGGCAGGGCTGGCTAGTGAGGCTTTCTCCTCCCAGCTTGTATCCCTGCCTCTTTCCCATGCCTGGTAATTTTTTTTTTTTTTTTTGAGACAGAGTCTCCCTCTGTTGCCCGGGCTAGAGTGCCGTGGTGTCAGCCTAGCTCACAGCAACCTCAAACTCCCGGGCTCAAGCGATCCTCCTGCCTCAGCCTCCCGAGTAGCTGGGACTACAGGCATGTGCCACCATGCCTGGCTAATTTTTTTATATATATTTTTAGTTGGCCAATTAATTTCTTTCTATTTTTAGTAGAAATGGGGTCTCACCCTTGCTCAGGCTGGTTTTGAACTCCTGGCCTTGAGTGATCCTCCCACCTCGGCCTCCCAGAGTGCTAGGATTACAGGCGTGAACCACCTCGCCCAGCCATGCCTGGTAATTTTTGACTGGATGCCAGACAGTGTGAATTTTACCTTGTTGCAGGCTGGCTATCTTTGTTTTCCTAAATATATTGTTGAATTTTGTTCTGGATGTGGCCAATTCACTGTCTTGTTTTTAGGTTTTATTAGGTGGGATCAGCGCAGTATTTAGTCTGAGGATACTTTTCTCCACAGTCAAGTTCATACTCTTCTCATTACTCTGACTGATGCCTGTGATTTATGACTTTTTTCTCTCTCTGGTGGGAACACTCTAGTTAAAAAGGCAGAGACTGGGCCAGGTACGGTGGCTCACGCCTGTAATCCTAGCACTCTGGGAGGCCGAGGCGGGTGGATCGCTCAAGGTCAGGAGTTCAAAACCAGCCTGAGCAAGAGCGAGACCCTGTCTTTATTATAAATAGAAATAAATTAATTGGCCAACTAAAAATATATAGAAAAAATTAGCCAGGCATGGTGGCACATGCCTGTAGTCCCAGCTACTCGGGAGGCTGAGGGAAGAGGATCGCTTGAGCCCAGGAGTCTGAGGTTGCTGTGAGCTAGGCTGAGGCCACGGCACTCTAGCCCAGGTAACAGAGTGAGACTCTGTCTCAAAAAAAAAAAGGCAGAGATTGTCAGGTTGGATCAAAATCAAGACCCAGGCCAGGCGCAGTGGCTCATGCCTGTATTTCCAACACCTTGGGAGGCTAATGTGGGAGGACTGCTTGAGCCCAGAAGTTCAAGACCAGCCTGAGCAACACAGCAAGACCCAATCTCTAGAAAAAATAAGAAAAAATTAGCTGGGTGTGGTGGTACACCTATAGCTGGGGCTACTCAGAAGGTTGAGGCAGGAAGATCACTTGAGCCCAAGTAGTCAAGGCTGCAGTGAGCTATGACAACACCACCACACTACAGCCTGGGTGACAGAGTGAGATCCTGTGTCTAAAAAAAAAAAAAAAAATCAAGTCCCAATTCTGTGCTAAATACAAGAAACTCACTTTAAAATAAAGACACAGCAAGATAAAAGTGGAAAGATGATAAAAAGATAAACCATGCTAACATAAATCAAAAGGGTGCTTACGTGGCTACGTTAACACCAGACAAGGGAGATTTCCGTGCAAGAAATATTACCACGGAGGAAGAAAGTCATTTCCTAGTGAAGACGTCAGTTAATCAAGAGGATGTCACAGTCCCAACTGTTTCTATACCTAATAACCAAGTTCCAAAATATGTAAGCAAAAACAGATAGAGCTTAAAGGAGAAATAAACAAATCCACAAATTGAGGTGGAGATAGTCAAGTCAATAATCGATAGAACCAAAAGACAGAAGAGTAATAAGGACATCTAGAACTTGGACAACACTGTCCACCAGCTCAACCTGACATTTACAGACCCTGAAACAACAGCAGAATATACATTCTTTTCAAGCATTCAAAGAACATTTACCAAGATAGATCATAAAACAAGTCTCAGTAAATGTAAAAGGCTTCAAGTCATGCAAAGATAACTCTCCAACCACAATGGAATAAAAGGAGAAATAAATAATATACGGTATGCGGAAATTCCCCAGATATTTGAAAACTGAATAACACACTTCTAAATAAACCCTGAGTCAAAGAAGAAATCAGAATGGAAATTAGAAAGTATTGTGAACTGAATGGAAATGAAAAAAATCAGAATTTGTGAGATTTAGCCAAAGCAGTGTCTAGAGAGAAATTTACGTCCCTACAACACATCTATTAGAAAAAAAGAAGGTGTGTTGGCTCGTCCCTGTAATCCCAGCAGTTTGGGAGGCTGAGGCAGGAGGATTGCTTGAGGTCAGGAGTTCAAGACCAGCCTGAGCAAGAGCGAGACCCCATCTCCACTAAAAATGGAAAAATTAGCTGGGCATCGTGGCACACTCCTGTAGTGGCTCAGGTGGCTCAGCCTCAGGTGGCTGAGGTGGGAGGATCACTAGAGCCCAGGAGTTGGAGGCTATAGTGAGCTAGGATGCCTATGATGACACCACTGCACTCCAGCCTGGGCAACAGAGCGAGGCCCTGGGGGGCAAAAAGGATTAGCTTTAGCTTTACCATAAGAAGCTAGAAAAAATAAAGCAAATGAAGCCCAAGGTAAGCAGAAGAAAGGGAAAAGTGAAGATCAGAGCGGAAATGAATAAAATAGTGGGGGGAGAAAAGAAACCAGGAGCTAGTTCCTTAAGAAGATACATAGAATTGATGAACCTGCAACCAGCCTGATAAGGAGAACGAGATAAGACACAAATGGCCAGTGCGGGGAATGGGAGAGGCAGCATCATGACAGATTTAACAGACACAAAAGAATAGTAAATGAGTATTAGGAACAGCTTCATGCCAATGAATTTGACAAGTTACATGAAAGAACGAATTTCTTCATTCATGACACCATTAAAAAACAAAAAGACATGCCACAAACTAGGGCAAAATATTGGTAAGTCATGTCTGATAAAGGATTTAAATCCAGAGTATGTAAAGAACTCTTAGCATAGAATAATAGGGACACCAACAACCCAACTTGAAAATGGACAAAAAACTCAAGAAAGTGGACCCTAACCCAGTGCAGAAGGATCCAAGTAATTTATATAGACACTCTGTTCTCAAGAAGGTGAGCAGACCATGACCCACTGCAAGGGTGGGCCACGCCGAGACTTCCCTCCCGAGAGGAGCGTGGGGAGGGGTGGCTCCCAGTGGAGGGACCGAGGTCAACAGCGGTGAGGGGACACTTGATGGGATGTGATGAGAAGGGCACTTGTGACCTCTTCCTCCCCAAACTCATAACTCCAACCTAATCACGAGAAAAACATCACACAAATGCTAATTGAGAGACAGTATACAAAATTCCCAGAAAGTACTCCTCACAACTCTCAAGGTCATCAAACCCAAGGACAGTTTGGGAAAGCGTCTCAGCCAAGAAGAGTCCAAGGAGCCGTGACGACTAAATGTCATGTGTTATTCTGAATGGGATCCTGGGACAGAAAAAAGACATTAAGGAAAAACTGAGGAATTCTGATTAAAGTGTGGACTTTAGTTACTGATAACAAATCAGTGTGGTCTCATTAACTGTGACAAGTGCACCACATTCTCAACAGGAGAAACTGGGTGCAAGGGTGTACGGAAACTCTCTGTACTTCCTTTCTTTGAAATTTTTCTGTAAATCTAAAAAAATTTATTTTTTAAAACATGCAAAAGATGTGTATAGATGTTAAGCACATAAAAAGATGCTCAACATCATTAGTCATGAGGGAAAGACAAACTAAAGCCACACTGAGCGATCACTGCACAGCCGCTGGGATGGCTACAGCAAGTCCAGCAAAACCAAGCGTCCGTTGTCGGGTGTGTGGAGAAACCACCCCCCGTGCACTGCTGGGGGGCTTTGAAAAGTTCTTTGGACGATGGTTTGGCAGTTTCCTAAGGAGTGAAATAGAAATTTACTACACAGCTCAGCAGGTCCACTCCTAGGCAGCCCAGGAGAAGTGGAAGCGCCTGTCCACACAGACCTGCACGTGGAAACAGCACAGTGTCCAGCGCAGGTGGGTGCATAGCGGACTCCTGCTCGGCAGCAGAGGCCCAGGCGGTGATGCGCCGGCGCAGCTGCTTCCCTGTGAAGCATCCCGCTCACAGGAAGGAGCCAGGTCTAAGAAAGTACCTGGTGTGAGCCAGGTGTGTAACATCCCAGAGGACGCATGATAGGCTACTGTGAGAAGAAGCAGATCAGTGGCCGTCTGGGGCAGTGGGCGGGGGTCCGAGGGAGCACCTGGAAACTTTGGGGGCTGGATGTGTTCACTCTCTTGACCGTGGTGATGGTTGCAGGGTGCATACATGTGTCAAAACTGCTTGATTTGTAGTGTGTCGATTTCACCTCCATACCCCTGTTTTAAGATTGGGTTCTGAGACTTATGGGAGACGTCTGCCTTGGTGTGCAACGGTGGTGACGTGGTCATGAGTGTGGGCCCCACGGCCAAAGGTCCACCCACCCCCACCCCCTCAGGTCACGTGTCCCTGTTCAAGGCAGCAGGAGGTGGGCAGAGCAGAGGGTCTCCGCAGTCATGGGGCCCCTTTCAGAGGAGAATGAGAAGCGTTAGCGGGGCCCCGCCCTGCACACCCCTACCGTACCCATGAGCGTGGGAAACGGGCAGCTCCCACTGTCCATGGGAGAGGAAGGCAAGGAGGCGCCGGGGCTGAGGGCAGCAGCCACGAACATGCGATTCACAGTTGCCGGTTGTGCTCATGGACGGCGTCAGGTTGGTGATACTGTTCTGACATTGAACCATCTCTGCTTTCCTAGGATGAGCCCCCTGCCTACACATTCCACTTCCCCAAAGAATTCTCTAAGAAATGGCAGACTTCCCCTCTCCGGTTTAGCACTGTGACACATTCAAGTGGGCGCGTGGTTCTCTCTCTTTCTCTCTCTCGGCCAATTTTTGGCATTGCTCTTATGTTAATTTCACAAAAATAACACAGAGGATTTCCTTCTTTTTCTCCATTCCAAGAACATTCTAAATATCATTGGAATCATCTTGTTTCTTGAATGTTTCAAGAATCCATCTGTGTGAATTCTTAGACATAGTTCTCAGTTTTTTACATTTTTAAAGAAAATTTGCTTCATTCAAGTTTTCAACTGTGTTAGGGTACAATGTATTATTTGACCATTTTGATTTCTTTTCTCTGCGGCCATGACTCAGCCGTGTCCCCGCCCCGTGCGCCTCCTGCTTTCCATCCTGTCTGCGCAGCTCCTGCTTCACTGGTGTTTCCAGACCCAGCTTCCAAACTGTTTTGGTTTTTTCATTTATTCATCCATCAGTTTATCCCAAATGTGTTAAGCTTCGTTGAGTTTAGGGCCAAGCATTGAACAATGCCAGGGACACCACTCTCTGTGCTGACTCGAAGCACGCACAGAATTCGAAGGGGGCTGCTAACGCCACGGTGCGACAGGAGGGCACCTGCAGTCATAGGGGCACAGAGCTAAGTAAGACGTGGCCTCTTCTTTCGGGGAGCTCGCAGCCTAGGGAGGCAGCACGTGACCGTGGCAGGGTACGTGTTGTAGGCATCATGCTGGAGACCTGCACGGATGACAGTGGGCACAGAGGACACAGCTGCCACTTCCATTGGCCAAAACGATTGAAGAGTGAGGTGCTGAGCCCAGAAAGGCGTCGTAGTGGTGACTTGAAAATGGGACCGGCAGAGAGAAGAGAAGGGACTGGCGTTGCTGGCAGAGCTGGGAGCGCCAAGCTGCACGTGACTGACCAGACGAGACCGCGTGGAACAGCGGCCAGCAGGTCGGGGTGTGGGGGCTGCTCGGGGAGGCAGTGGGAGAGTCAGGCCGTGACGGTCAGGTCTGAGTGTCCCGAATTATTGACTCCATTGACGTTTGTCTTTCTCAACGTATTAATTTTGCCATTAGCTTTACTAATTCCTGTCTCCTGCTTGCCTCGGTTCAAAAGATTGTTTTTTCTCTAGAGGTTTGAAGCAGAGCGTGTTTTGTTGTCCTTGTTTGCTATGGAAGGGGAGTGTTTAAGGGTGTTTGCAGTTTTAGGTGACCATTGGACTTGTTAGAGCAAGTCCTTGTCACCTCTGGTTTCAGCAACTGTGGCTTTAACAATATTTTCTAACAGGTTGGTTGCTGGAGAGATTTTACACGTACAAGGGCCTGGGAGGAGGACTTTTTCTTCCTCCTAGTCGTGCATCTGCTGTGCCGGACCTGTTGCGGCTCCGAGCCAGAAGATACGACTTTATTTCTGCTTTGAAAGCCATACTGAGATTGTTTCTGTGGCCTAACATTTTTTGTGAGATAGGACTATAAGTCGTTTGAAATATGTGCTTCTCTTTTCTGTTATTTTGGTAAAGTGGACATAACATAAAATTTGCCATTCTGATCATTTTAAATGTATGGTTCAGTGGCATTACGTACATCACAAAGTGGTGCAGCTATCACTTCTATTTCCAGAACTTTTCGTCATCCCACCTGAAGTTCTGTCCCTGGGAAACACTAACTCCCGTTCCCCCACCCGGCCCACCAGCCCACGGCACCCACCGTTCTACTCTGTGTCTCCACGAATCTGATGACTCCAGGGACCTCATCTAAGTGGAATCACACAGTGCTTGTCGTTTTGTGTCTGGCTTATTTCACCTAGCGTGGTGTCCTTGGGGTTCATGTATGTTGTAGCATGTGTCAGAATTTAATTCCCTTTTAAGGCTGAATAATATTCCATTGTGTGTACACACCACGTTTTGTTTATCCACGAAGCTGTCAGTGGACATTCGGGTTGTTTCCACCTTTTAGTTATTGGGAATAATGCTGCCATAGACACGGTGCATGGACATCTGTTGGAGTCCCTGCTTTCAATCTCTTAGGTAACCCAGAAATGGAATTGCTGGATAATATGGTAATTCTATGTTTAATTTTTTGAGAAACTGCCAGACTGTTTTCCATAGCAGCTGTACCATCTTCCATTCCCACCATCAAGGCACAAGGGTTCCAATTTCTTCACATCTTCGCCAACACTTGTTACTTCCTGGTTGTAGTAATAGCCATTCTGATGGTGTGAGGTGGCATCTCACTGTGGGGTGGACGAACGCTCCATCCGTGTGAGCATCCATGAGAGCTCAAAAAGAGCATGTGCTATTTTCTGCAAGGTTTGGGTTTCATCCCAACCTGGCATGTGATCCTCCAATCCTTTTTCTGTCTTTAGATAACCATAAAAACATAGGTATATTCATACTTTTTTTCTCCTTGCTTTCCAAAAATGAGATCTGTCTGCATATGGCTTTCCTCTGGCACACCAAGTCGGCTAGAGGAGGATCCTTCTGGCCACCGAGGGTTTCCCTGCTGTGGACACATGTTGTGGAGGCACAGCCACGTGCCTGGGGTATCACCTCACCTCAGCCATCTGCCAGGGCTGCAGCTGGAACACACAGGGTGCGTGGACACGTGTGGGCACACGTTCCTGCACAGAGGAACATTTGCTTTAACGGGATAGCTGTTCAGGAGCAGGACGGCTGGGTGTTGAAGGGTGGATGGACTCTACTGTGCTTAATAATGTCACATTGCTTTCCGAGGCTTCACCTTTCCCCCAGAATCTCAGCGCACACCTTCCTCATGCCTTCCCAGCAATAGACATCATCACATTTAAAAGGTCCCCAGAGGCCGGGCGTGGTAGCTCACGCCTATAATCCTAGCACTCCGGGAGACCAAAGCAGGAGGATTGCTTGAGACCAGGAGTTCGAGACCAGCCTGAGCAAAATCGAGACCCCGTCTCTACTAAAAATAGAAAAATTAGCCTGGCGTACAGCTGGGCACACACCTGTAGTCCCAGCAACTTGGGAGGCTGAGGGAGGAGGATTGCTTGAGCCCAGCAGTTTGAGGTTGCTGTGAGCTGTGATGACGCCATGACACTCTACCTGGGCAATAGAGCAGGACTCTGGGAAAAAAAAGAAAAGTCTCCAGAGCTGTCACTCTTACTATACTAACATTTCTGGACCCCAGCGAGGGGTGCCTTTTCACTCCCTTATGGCACTTGGATCGAATCTTCTCTGACATTTATTCTGCTATATAAACCTTAATTTTATCCAAACCCCCCCAGAAAAATTTTCTGGAGTTTAAACGGGAGGTGCAATCCAGATTACATACAATTACACGTTAATTTTGGTGTAACTGTAACTGACATGATAGTAAGCCTGCCCACCAAGAATCCGATGTGTCTTTCCAAAACCATAAAATTTAAATAGATGGCAGTGTCTTCGTATAGTTTCCATGGATTTCTTTGTGAAATTTATTCCTAAGTAGTTCATATTTTCATAATTAACATATTGACTGCCACATTAGAAAAAAACAGTTTTCCTTGGAGCCATGTGTTTTATTATGAAAATAGAAAAAAACTTCAAAAACAAAATGATCCTTTCTAATTTAATTTAAAATTTGCTATTTTTTATTGTTTTCTGTGCGTGAGTTATATGCAACTTGAAAAATAGTTCACATGGCTCCAAAGGTGAAGAGATGTGTGAGTTACATACACTTTACAAAGCCCTGGGATCAAAACTAGCGTGGGTTAAATACAACTCACATGGCAGTTAATGTGTTACTGCAAATGGAACATTGTCCGCATCTCTGTTTCTAGCTTGTCATTGATAGCAGGGGGCAAAACTATTACTTCTTAGGTATAAGGATTGTGTCACCTCCCTACCACATTCTGTAATGAGTGCTGGTGGGCTGTCACTGAAATGTCTTCAGTTTCTTTTCTTTTCTTTTTTTTTTTTGAGACAAAGTCTCACTCTGTTGCCCAGGCTAGAGTGCCGTGGCATCAGCCTAGCTCACAGCAACCTCAAACTCCTGGGCTCAAGCAATCCTGCTGCCTCAGCCTCCCAAGTAGCTAGGACTACAGTCGTGTGCCACCATGCCCGGCTAATTTTTTACATATATTTTTAGTTGGCCAATTAATTTATTTCTATTTATAATAAAGACAGGGTCTCGCTCTTGCTCAGGCTGGTCTTGAACTCCTGACCTTGAGCTATCCACCCACCTCAGCCTCCCAGAGTGCTAGGATTACAGGCATGAGCCACCGTGCCCGGCTCTTCAGTTTCTTAGGTACAGGATCCTGTCATCAGCGAGGTCTTCTTTATTGATATGATACGCACGAGAGTCCCAAGTCAGTTAACGACAGGCATACCTTCTGAGAAATGTGCCATGGGGCGATTTCGTCATTGTGGGGCGCAGAGCGCACTTACACAGACCCAGGTGGAACGCCCAGGCTCTGGGTGTGGCCTGCTGCTCCCGGGCTGCGACCTGCTCAGTGTGTTACAGTGATGGATGCTGCGGGCAGCTGTAGCACAGCGGTATCTGTGTATCTAAACGCAGGCAAGGCACGGCGAAACACAGCACCCTAATCTTACGGAACCACCGTTGCACGTGCAGCCTATCCTTGGCCAAAACTTTGTTACGTGGTGCGTGGCCTTATTTTATGTCCTTATGAAATTCAGCAGGACCTCCCAAACCATGTGGGACCCCCCCAGCGGGCCATGTGTTGTGCTCTTAATTTCAGTGTGCGTAGACGAACTGCTCTCTGCGGCCTGTTCCACTTCAGCTGTGCTTTTCTCCTGTTAATTCTCTCTTCTCCTCTTATTTGGGGTTATTTTGGTTTCTTTCACATTTCTTAAGGTGATAATAAAGTTCCTATACTTCTCTTCTTGAAAATGAAAGGCTATAATTTTTCCTCCCAAAACAGTTTAGTCATGGACCCTAAGTTTAGACATATAGTGTTTATTTTTCACTGCTTTCTAGAGTTTTCTGAAGTTTTTATTTCCCCTTCAATTGAAGGGTTAATTGGGTACATGTTTCTAAAATTTGAATTTCTATAGTTATGGGTTTGGTTAGGTTTCTAGTATTTATAACTTGATTAGATTCTGGTCATGGAAGACGGCCTCTGACATCTCTAGTTTTTAATTTGTCAGGGCTTTAGATCAAGGTGGTTGGGCTGCAGTTTAGTTCACTGTGCGCTGCCCACAAAAGGGCACTTTCCGATGTGTTTGCACCGTGGCGGTGGTTGTCGCCCTCAAAGTCTGTCCTCCCTCCTCCTGACCCTGGAAATCCTGATCTTCTCTGCCAGTACAGATTAGTTTGCACTTTCTTTCACATAAATGAAATAATATACTTTGTGTCTGGCATTTTTCACCCAGCATAAAGATTTTGAGATTCTTCTATGTGGTTGGGTATATCTGCGGTTCTCTTTTTTTATTGCTAAGTTATAAAAGTGTCTCCTTATGTGGATGTACCACATTTTATTTGTTCATTCACCCACTGATAGATGTTTGAGTCGGTTCCAGTTTTGGCTATTACAAATAAAACTGTTGTGAACATTCCTGTTCCTTTCTTTGTATGAACTTAAGTTTTCACTTCTCTTGGGTAAATATCTAGGAGTGGAATTTCTGGATCATGTGATAGGCATATTTAATTTTATAAGGAACTGCTGGCTGGCCAAGTATGGTGGCTCACACCTGTAATCCCAGCACTTTGGGAGGCCAAGGTGGGAGGACCTCTTGAGCCCAGGAGTTTGAGGTCCACACCCTGCACTCCAGTCTGAGTGACAGAGCGAGACCCTGTTTCCACTGTTTCTAAAAAAGCAAAGAAACTGCTAAACTGGTTTTCCAAGTGGCTGTACCATTTACATTCCCATGAGCAGTGTATGAGAGTCAGTTCCTCTCAACAACACTTAGTACAGTCAGTCTTTTTAATTCTAGACATGTAAGCAGGTCTGCAGCAGTCTCTCTTTGTGATTTAAGTTTGAGTTCCCTTATGACTGATCATGTTGATCAGCTGTATTTGCAATAGCCAAGGATATCTTTTCAGGTACAGGCATGCATCACTCAGCAACGGGGATATGATCTGAGAAGTGTGCCATTGGGTGACTTCGTCGTTGTGCAAACGTCATAGGGTGTACTCTCACACACCTAGATGGGATGGGCTGCTACACACCTGGGCTATCTGGTAGAGCCTGTTGCTCCTTGGCTACACACCTGTACAGTGTGTTATAGTACTGAATGCTGCAGGCAGTTGTAAGTATTTGGGCATCTAAATATATCTGAACATAGAAAAGGTAATAATATGTTGCACTACAACTTATGGCTATGATGTCACCAGGCGCAAGGAATTTTTCAGCTCTGTCATAATCTTATGGGACCAGCATCATATACACAATCTGTCATTGACCAAAACAGTGACACATGACAGTATTTATTTGCCATTTGTAGCTCTTCTTTGATGAAATGTCTGTTCAAGTCTTTTGCCCATTTTTAAAATCAGGTTGCTTGTGTTCTTGTTACTGAGTCATAGGAGTTCTTTATGTGTTCTGGATATAAGACCTTTATCAAATATGTGGTTTGCAAATACATTCTCTCAGTCTGTGCCTTGCCTTTTTACTTTTATTAACAGTGTCTTTTGAAGTTTTTAATGTTGATGAAGTCCAAGTTATCGTTTTTTTCTTTTAAGATTCATGCTGTCACCTATATAAGAAATCTTTCCCTAAGCCAAAGGCACACAGAGTTTTCTCTTATGTTTCTTCTGGAAGTTTTATAATTTTGGCTTTTGTATTTAGGTCTATGATTGATCTTGAGTTCATGTTTGTATAAGGTGTGAGGTAAGGGAAGACATTTACATGTTAGTTCATTTTATATGTGGATATCTAATTGCTCTGGTGCCATTATGAAAGGACCGTCCTTTCCTCATTGAACTTTCTTGGCAGCTTTGTCAAAAGTCCATTGATCATACATGTGTGGGTCTATTGCTGGATTCCCTATTCTATTCCATTGATCTGTGTGTCTTTTCTTTTCTTTTGTATTAGTATATAGTATTATACTATACTGCCTCGATTATCATAAGTAAAATCAGGCATAAGTCCTCCAAAGTTATTCTCCTTTTGCAAAATTATTTTATCTATTCTAGGTCTTTTTCCATATTCATACAGATTTTAAAATCAGCTGGTAAATTTTTCCAAAACTTGCATTTGCTTGGGATTGCATTGAATCTGTGGAGCAATCCAGGAAAACTGACACTGTAATCGTATTGCGTTCATGAATGTGGTATATCTCTATATTTACTTAGGTATTCTTTAATTTCTCCCAGCTAGTCGGTAGTGTTTTTTTGTTTTTGAGGTTTATTTATTTATTTATTTTTTTATTTTTTTTGAGACAGAGTCTCACTTTGTTGCCCGGGCTAGAGTGAGTGCCGTGGTGTCAGCCTAGCTCACAGCAACCTCAAACTCCTGGGCTCAAGCGATCCTCCTGCCTCAGCGTCCCGAGTAGCTGGGACTACAGGCATGTGCCACCATGCCAGACTAATTTTTCTATATATTTTTAGTTGGCCAATTAATTTCTTTCTATTTTTTAGTAGAGATGGGGGTCTCCCTCTTGCTCAGGTTGGTCTCGAACTCCTGACCTTGAGCGATCCTCCCGCCTCGGCCTCCCAGAGTGCTAGGATTACAGGCGTGAGCCACTGCGCCCAGCCTGTGTCTGTCTTATTTCACTTAGCATGTTTCCAAGATTCATCCTAGAAGCTGATTTTATTTCCATTATAAAGAGAAGGCAAAGGGGATGACTTATGTCACCTTGTCTTTCTCTGCCCCTCAGTCCCTGCAGAGCTCTTCCACTTGGAAGTCCGCAGGGAGGATTCTGTATGCAGAGCAGTCCTCGGGGAGGAGGGAGAAAGGAACTATGTCTGTTCGCCTCGGTCCCTGGCCTGTCCCTACTCCTGACGCAGCTGCTCTTCCTCCCTGCAGCGCGACTGCGAGTACTGTCAGTATCACGTCCAGGCCCAGTACAGGAAGCTCAGCGCGAGGCGAGCCGACCTGCAGTCCACCTTCTCCGGAGGACGGATTCCAAAGAAGTTCGCCCGCAAAGGCGCCAGCCTAAAAGAACGGCTGTGTCAGGATGGTTTCTACTACGGAGGAGTTTCTTCTTCATCATATGCAGCCTCGATGTAAGACATTCTCGGGCTGCTTTGGGGTCAAGGGTGTTGCTTATCTTATAAAACTAAACCATAGTCCCAGCTACTCGGGAGGCTGAGGATTGCTGGAGCCCAGGAGTTGCAGTGAGCTGTGATGATGCCATCGCAGTCTAGCCTAGACAGCAGAGTTGAAACCCTATCTCCAAAAAAATAAAATAAAAAGAATGCACAATTCAGCCAAAAGGAGAAAACAAAAACCATCTATATAATCCTACCACCTAAAAAAACTGTTAATTCCTTGGTATATATACCTCTAGGTGTTGTGTTTTGTTTTTTCATGTGTGTAAATTTTTAGTAATAGAGATCATACAATACTTTGTAAAGTTCCTTTTTTTAACATAATGAGTTTTTTCTTATCAAATATTTACTTATGGCATCATGTCAAGTGGCCACATAGTGTTCTTTTACATACTCTGCAATAATTTAAACAATTTCCAATGGATGAACATTAATGTTGTTTCCAACTTAGGACATTTTGAACAAAGCTGTAGATAATATCTTAAATTTTTACATAGTCCTGAATTATTTCAAGAAAAATTGCTAGACTGCTAAAGCAAAGTGTTGGCATATTAAGAATTACTTAGGCCAGACATGTTGATGCGTACCTGTAGTCCCAGCTACTTGGGAGGCTGAGGCAGGAGGTTCGTTTGAGCCCAGGATTTGGAGGTTGCTGTGAGCTATGATGATGCCACAGCAGTGTAGCCTGGGCAACAGAGTGTGACCCTGTCTTCAAAAAAAAAAAAAAAAGAATTACTTAGATGGTGTTTTGAGAAACTTTGACAGTTTGTAATAAATGAGTATTTCTGTGTCTTTATCTCTTCAGAGCATTGGGATTCAGTGATTTTCCTTTGGGGGGGGTGCCTCTTGTCATTTCAGTGCTGCGGCTGCTGCTCCTAAGAAGAAGATTCAAACCACACTGACCAATCTGGTTGTCAAGGGTTCAGACTTGGTCATTCAGGAAACAAAACAAAAACTGGGTAACTTTGTTTCTCCATATTCAATTTCTTTCTCCGGTGCAAATATGAATTCAGTTGTTAGGATTGAAAATGGCTACAGTGCATACCATAGGTAATAAATATCCACACCTTGCCTGCAGGTAGTGAGTGGCTGAGCTAAAGGAATCAAGCCTGGTTGGCAGGACATGTGGAAGAAAACAGCATGTTAATCTTAGCTGTGTCTTAGCTTAGAATTCTTTTTAAAATTTCATAATGTATTTGGGTCCAACTCCTAATGCCCAACATTAGAATCAGTAGTGTTAGGTTCCTGGTCAAACCTGTCGGTTATCTAAGACCTGAAAAACAGGTCTTAGTAAGCCGGGCGTGGTGGTGCGCACCTGTAGTCCTAGCTATTTGGGAGGCAGAGGTGGGAGGATTGCTCAAGCCCAGGAATTCAAGTCCAGCCTGGGGAATATAGCAAGACCCCATTTCTTAAGAAAAATAAAAATTAGGGGGGAAAAAAACCCCCAAAAACAAACACATTGGTCAGAGAATGCAGCCCCCACCCTGTGCTTATGGTTATACACAGTGGTCAGGGCCTAGCAGGGACCCTTATCCCTCATGCATATTCCAGAAATAGGGTATAAAATGGCCCCAAGATTTATGTGCTTAGTGTTCCGATCATTACTGGAAAGAAGATACGCTTCGGATACTCTCGCAGCCCCTGTTAGTCTGTTGCTAGAGGTTGAGGATTCTTTTTTCTCTTGGTATTGCATCTACTTCATTTGCAAATGGCTGTGAGTGCAGAGTTTAAAAGGTGATACGTCGGAGGACCTCAAACTGAATTTTGAATCCTCTAAAGCTGAAGTCTGCATGTTGCAGGAATACCCCAGAAGAGCTTGTCTTGCTCTGAGGAGTTCAAGGAACTGATGGAGCTGCCAACGTTCGGAGCCAGAAACTTGAAACAGCATTTAGCCAAAGCCACGGCTTCAGGTACAGTTGGCTTGTGGGGCTGCAGCGTGTGTGCCTGGTCTCCTCCGCCCTCCCCCCAGCACTCCTCAGTCTGTGGGCTTGTGTTTTAGGGATCAGGGGAACCCCGGGACCTGCCATCCAGTCTATCTCGGCATCAGCCCTCTTGAAGCAGCAGAAGCAGCAAATGTTGGAGATGAGGAAAAGGAAATCGCAAGACGCCCAGAGACGGTAAGAGTGGCGGATTTGATATTCCCCGGTGACATCGTTCATCTCAGACATCCTCACGTCTCCCTCGCTGTCCATGCCACTGTAGATTTTGGTTGGCTACCTTTTAACTCTGATCATTTAAAGTAATGTTCTCATAACCTAAATAGCATTTAAGGGTTTATATTTCTGACTTACGCTAGGGACTCCTGAGACCAATGGGTACGGATTAGAGTCGTTATGTCACCATAAGAGTGAAGTGTGTAGGGTTGTTGTAAAAGGGGCAAGCACGTGCTCACCTGCTGGTGGGTAGATTGTTGTAGCTGTTCAGGTAAATGATAAGAATAAAGTATAAAAACGGAGAGTCGTTTTAGAGGCAGAATGCAGTGGGAATGCAGATGGGAGATTCCCGAACTCTTGTCATCTCAATAGTGATAAGAGCTACTGTTCACAGGCTCTTAACCGGCACTGTGCTGTACGCTCCATAAATACAGCATCTTGCTCCGTCCTCACGGGAACTCTGGGCAGCGTTATTATCCTGGTTTTCCTAATAATGTAACGGGAGCTCAGAGAGCTAGTCCCTGGGAGAGCCGAGTTTCGGGCTCGCTCTGGGACTCTTCCATTGTTTCACCGCTTGCTGTCCCCAATCTGGGCTGCTGAAAGGCAGATGGTTCCGTGAAAAGCAAAGTCAATGGTAAGTCAAGAGGATGGTCTTTGGGGAAATAGGAGAATGGGTTTGGTCTCGGGTAGGTTAGCCTGAGGAGCTAATGGGATATCTGTAACAGTACTCGTCGTGGGCTATAGGTGACAAGCGTATATATATATATGGACATAGAAATATATATGGCCTTGTGGGAAATAAAGAGCACCTGTCAGTTTGAAGCATTATGATCTGAAAATTGTCAGAAATCTGCTGGCCAAAGAAAGCATATCTTTGGGCAGGATTTGGCGGGTGGTTTGCAGACTCAGCCAAGAGCTGGTGGGAGCGGTCATGCGGTGGGGGAAAGCATACTGCCCTGGGAGCATCTGGCACTAGTCCCGAGTGTGGCACTTGTGAGCGACGTGCACATGGGCCGCAATTTCTTCATCTGTCAAATGAGATGTTGGGATTAGATGATTCTGAGGCTTGTTGTTTTAAAATAGCTCTTAAAACTATATATAAGATAATCACCGTGCAAATCGTAGTGCTTTTCTGTTAAGGACTTCAAATGTCTCACAGGCGTTACCCCTTCCCAGTAGCCTAAACTAAAATGCAGAGAGATGCAATAAGTTCCTAAAGGCCCTGGAGCTAACCGTAGGGCTGGGAATAAGGTCCCCACCTCAGTTTGGGTCTGTGCTCTGTAGGTAACACCCACTGGACAGCCGATGGATGAAAACAGCAATCATTCTAAAGCGGTAGGACAGTTATGCCTTATTCAATGAAAAATCAAGTAACAGAAAAGTTAGTGAAGCTAGTATTGTTCTATTGTTTGCTAACTTAGATTATTAACCGAGGAGGGGAAATTATTTTACTAACAACTAGTTCGCAGCTGGTGGCCTGCCTGCAGCCTCCCAGGCCACCTGGAGTTCTGGAGTTTTCGTCTTTGTAAAGTTCTGTTTGCATATTTTGTCACCCCATATTCTTTAAAGATTTCTCCAAAGCTCCAGTGAAGTCAAGAGCCCGGCTGTGCCATCCTCATCTCAACATCCGCCTGCTCAATCTCCCCGGACGGGGGCCGAGTTCCCCAGGCTGGAAGGCAGCCCAGCCACGTGGACGCCCAAGCTTGGGCGTGGCATCTCAGAAGGAGATGATGTTCTCTTTTTTGATGAGTCACCACCACCAAGACCAAAACTGAGTGCTTTAGCAGAAGCCAAAAAGGTAACTGGCATCTCTTCTCCTGCACACTTGAATCTGCATTCTGTAAGACAGGGCTTGAGTTTCAAACTCTATGTACTTACAGCCAGGAAAGACAGGCACTTAATAGCTATTTATTCATCATGATAATTAGAGTGAATGTAATTTTAAATGATAGCGGTATCAACATAATACCATTAATTTAAGGCAAGAAAGTTAGAGCCCTGATCTCAAGACTGCCAGGCTACAGGAGGTAGCCCAGGGGAAGGTAACGTGTACAGCCGGAGACCCTGGCATTAGCAAAACAATCTTCACAGTTGTTGAGGCAAGGCTGTAAAATAGCGGTTTAAGGAATCCTTCTTTAAAAGAAATCTTACACTGAAGTACAGTCCACTGACAGGTGAAAGCTAAGATGCTCTGGCTGAAGTGGGGGTGAGGGACACCCGGAACCCCACCTGTCCTCTCCTGAGTCCCCTGACAGCCTCTTTCTCTTTCCTCTAGTTAGCAGCTATAACCAGATTAAGGGAAAGGCTAGCTATTAGCCAAAGCCTTACCTACAATGATAGTAATACCAATAATAATAACCATTATGCATATTTATTAATATCACTCTGTGATATGTGCATGCCATGCTATTTACTATGCACAGGTATATGCTTTACATACAGTATCTCATTCTGTCCACACAACCATGACCTTAGAAGGGAGGTCAATGCCATCATTATCCTCATTTTATAAATGTAGAAACCGAGGCTCAGAAATTAAGTAATTTGCCCCAGATGACAAGCTCGTCAGTGGGAGAACTGGATGGAATTCTGTCCTAATTCTGTCTGATTCTAATATTTCCAGAATGGCGATGTGGTCCCTTTATGGATCCGGAAGCCTGCAGTCTCACTGATGTTAAACTAGTTGTATTTAAATAAACCAAGACTGTATTCATCAGCTCATAGACCTGTCTTGCACACTATTAAAATTCTGCCAGTTTCCACTACAGAACAGCCAGAATTCAGCCAGAGCATCTTAGCTTTCACCTGTCAGTGGACTGTACTTCAGTGTAAGATTTCTTTTACAGAAGGATTCCTTGAACCAGAAGCAGGTCCAGGGCTTTGGTGCCTATCTCATTTCTGGATCTTTCCCTCCCGGTCTTCTCTTTTTTTCTAGTTAGCTGCTATCACCAAATTAAGGGCAAAAGGCCAGATTCTTACAAAAACAAACCCGAACAGTATCAAAAAGAAGCCAAAGGACTCCCAGGACGTCCTGCAAGTGAAGGAGCGTGTTGAAAAGAACACTGTGTTTTCTCCCCAAGGTACTGCGGTTTCACAGTTAGCAGTGGGAAGGAGGAATATTTATAAGGGGAATGTTCTAGACTGTCACTAGCACCCCTGATACCAAGTCATCACTTCCGTCTCCCTCCACGCATGATACCTAAGTAGAATTCTGCAGCTGGAACTGCTTGTCATTGTGTTTTCATAAACACATTAAATTGCAATGAAACCATGCTCAATTTGAACGCTTGGGAAAAGGATACTCATTGCATCTTTGTGTGTATATTAGCATAAAGATTTACTCTGAAAGAAATAGAATTCCTTTGTTTTAAATTGCCCTGTTTTTATTTTTAAAACTCTGAAGTTGGCAATGTCATTTGGAACTCAGTTTGTCAATGGGATTTTTGTTTATGTTACATAATCAGCTCCCTATTTGAGGGTAAAGAAGAGATTCTAATTTGGTGGTCACATCTGCCACCACGCCATATTCTAAGCTCTGCTCTTGGCCCACCTCTTGAGAGCTTTTCCCTGCTGGAACCAGCCGGGGTAGGTCAAGTTTGAAGGGCCTGGTGGACGAGAGAGAGAGAGATAGGAAGGAGCCACGTCGATGAGACACAATGGCTTTCTGAAATTTCTCTGTAATGGCTAAAGCTCATTCTTTCCGCTCCAGCTGAGTATGAACTGGAGCCTGCCAGGAAAAAAAGGAGAGAGCAGCTTGCCTACCTGGAATCTGAGGAATTTCAGAAAATTCTAAAAGCAAAATCCAAGCACACAGGCATCCTAAAAGAGGTAAGAGCCCAAAAGGTCAAGGACTATATGTCGATGGCCGTCAAAGCCAAGGTGCTGGTTGTAGGACCAAGAATCTCTTCCTTTTGCATAAACCCAGCAGTAGCCATGTGTCAGTTGGAAAAGCAGGAAAATTTCTAACACATTTTAGTTTTGCCCTTGGCCTTGCACTGGAGCATATCAGGTTTCTTATCCACACGGATATGCCGTAGAACACACAGAAGCCATGTGGAACAAGAGAAAACCCTTTGTTGTATGGGGGACTGTCCCGTGCATCGCAGAACGTGTAGCATCCCTGGTCCCCACCAGCGGCAGAGGTGGCAATCGTTGGGATAACAAAAGAGGTATTCCCACAAATTTCTAGAATATCTCTCCATTTGGTACCATGACCCCAGACGATCTGCCCTTCTCTTCTGAATATCAAGTAACTAACAAGACAGTTGCGTGTTGTATCTTTTCACTGGACTGGAAACTCAGAAGAGATGCCAGAGCTGCCCCTGAGGGCTTGAAGCTCCTGCCTCTTGTGGCACCCAGACCCTGGGCCCTCTTTCCTTGTGTAGCTGCGCTAGCCCCAGTGTGGCACCCACTCCTTGCCGTCCCACATGCCCAGGATGTTCTGCCGGGTGCTTGCTGGGAAGACCTTGGGTACCGTCTGTACGTGGAGTCTGTGCTGAAGCAGTGGAAATACCTGCCTCATGCACACACTGGATACAAGGACACTGTGAATAATGTTAGTGGTGTTTATTTAGGTTTATTTAGTGTTTTAGAAATCACTTTAAAACGCCCCCTTTTCTGGCATATTTAGGGCTTGTTTCTACTTAACATCATCTCTCGGTTTGCCACTCTTCGAAGTATTTTCCAGCTTCCTCGAACATTGGGCCTGGCTCTTCTGCTCTGTTTTGGTTATTATTGAACTGAGTCATTTCAATAATTGTCGAATTATTCTCCCTGAGCTGCCCGAGTGTGTGTGGGATTCGGTACCAGGCGTCCTGCATGCTTTGTCATTCCAGGCCGAGGCTGAGCTGCAGGAACGCTACTTTGAGCCACTGGTGAAAAAAGAACAAATGGAAGAAAAGATGAGAAGCATCAGAGAAGTGAAGTGTCGGGTGGTGACGTGCAAGACGGTACGGGAAGGCGGGGACTCGAGCTCGGGGACCCTGCTGGGTACCGCGGGGTCTCAGCAGCGCATCAAGACTCTGTGGGGTGTGGGGCCGTATCTGGTGACGTGTCAGTTGATTGGGCTGGACAGCAAACGCTGTAGGGTGGCCAGGGACCTGGCTTTCTGCCTGACCCAGCCGCTGAGCTAATAATTTTCTTCTGCCCTAACTATTGTCTTCACGTCACAGAAGGTTGTTGAATACTTCCTGCCTGACCAGAAATTGGGACGAACATGAGAAAAGTGGTATCAGTGGGAGGGAATGTCAGGGGACCACAGTGTCAGGGGGACTGCAGCTAGAAGAAGAGGTGGTCTGGTCCCCTAGCAGCGACCTGGGTGGTGACAAGAGAGCCACAGAGCAGATTGCCCTGAGGGCAGCTGACCAGTTTGTCCTTAAACGCTCCTGACTGGCATGCTGGGTTCGTGTTGGTCTGTGCAGTGTGCCTACACCCACCTCAAGCCCCTGGAGACCTGCGTCAGCGAGCAGCACGACTTACACTGGCAGGACGGCGTGAAGAGGTTTTTCAAGTGTCCCTGTGGGAACAGAAGCATCTCCCTGGACAGACTCCCCAACAAGCACTGCAGGTACGAGAACCGCTCGGGGCTGTTTGTCCTGCAGCAGGGTTCTGCAGCTCATTCTCCAGTTCCTGCGTGATTCTGTTTGTTTGGAACATTGTCCTTGTGCCTTGTTATAGCTCCCGGGCATCCCTGAGACTTGAACTGTTGACCAAAATCCCTGGAAGGAAGGGACCCTGCCCTCTTCAGTGCTGTGCCCCCAACACTTAATATAATGCCTGCCCCATAGGGGGCCCCCGGAAATGTTTGTCGAATGAATAAATGAAGTAGGCGTAGGGGGGGGTGTAGTGAACATATGTGTGTTTGTTGGGGCCCTAGGATGTAGTATTTTTTTTCCTCCACTTCAAGGAGTCATTTTTTTCATTTAAAATGTCTTTAACGCTTGAGGACACTTGTCCCTCAGTATTCTCAGGGAATTGGCTCCAGGACCGCTTCCCCCCCCAGCCTCAGGACGCCAAAATCCATGGATGCTCAAGTCCCTGATATTAACATAAAATAGTGTAGTATTTGCAGATAACCCACGTGCATCCTTCCCATGCTCTAAATCATCTCTAGATTACTTATAATACCTAATACAATGTAAATGCCACACAAATCACTGTTATACTGTATTGGGGGTTTTTTTATTGGTATTATTTCCTATTTGTTGTATTGTTGTTTTTTATTGTGTTGTGTTTTTTTCCCCCTGAATATATTTGACCCACGGGTGGTTGAACCCACTCCTGGTTGACCTAGTGGGTGTGGAAGCCGCAGATGTGGAGGGCCAGCTTTATGTGTGTTTTAAGGGTATCTTTGTTTTGGTTTTTACTTTCGGGGGAACTTCAGATGCAGAGACAGAGCTGCTGAGTTGGCTAGTGGAGGGGGCGTCGTTTGCCTGGATACAGTGGCGACCCTCTAGGGTTGGGGGTAAGGAAACACTCCTCGGCGTGCAGCTTCTCCTAGCATGGGGGACACTGTCCCCTGACTGCAGGGACTGCAGTGGTCCCCATCGTCTTCCTGTGTGTGGGCCTGTACCTCTCCCCTGAGCAAATCCCTCTTTTCCATTCCAGTAATTGTGGCCTCTACAAATGGGAGCGGGACGGGATGCTAAAGGTATGTCATCCGCATACTGATTCATGACTCATTTCAGTGACCCATGCAAATAATGCTGAACCATTTCTTATCAAAACATTTTCATTTTTCCAGGAAAAGACTGGTCCAAAGATAGGAGGAGAAACTTTGTTACCAAGAGGAGAAGAACATGCCAAATTTCTGAACAGCCTTAAATAACCCTAAGGTCACACATTTTCCTACGACCTTCTCTTCTCCTTGTGGCTCTGGAAAAGCCAGGAATTGGCTCTGTGTCACCCATGTTCCCGACCGACACTGTCAAAAACAAATGCTTGTTAAGCCCATAAGCTGTGTCTACTTACTTTGCTCCGTTGTGTGAGTGTGACACCGAATGTAACACGGACATTTATGGAATGTGGAAAACCAAAATATTGCTGTCTTTCCTGTTCTACGTTACTGCATTCACACATATTTTTTTGCCCAGAAACTGGGAGGTAAACCAAGAGGTGTGTTTCTGTATCTCTTGGTTGTAGAGTGTATGCTCCTTTTTCTCAATGAAGTTCTAGTGTTTATATGGACAGCAGTGTTTCTATGGACAAAAACAGAGACAGAAACATTCACTGAGCTTAACTCTTACCCCAGGTAAGTTGCCTAACTTCTGGGCTTCGGTTTCCTTATCTGGATGAAGAAGATTGGACTAAATGATCTTGAAACATTCTACAAATAATGTAACTTTTTTCCATCTAAATAATCCTTGTCTTTAATGTAGTTTTGATAAACTGATACTTGAAGCCGGGTTCCTCCTTTCTGTTCTGTTGTTACCTCTGTTTTGCTCTTTGAGAGTGATCAACTCACTGAACCACTTGGCACGGAGAACCCGACTGATCTGAATGTTATAATTTTCATGGCAGGTTTTTTTGTTTGCTATGCCTTTTTCTGTGTAGAGGAAATGGCTTTTTAGAGAAAATCACCGTTCTTTTGAGTTTTGTTAAAATAAAATATAGTTTCCCTTTCCAAACAACAAAAGGAAAACTGGAGTGTTTTAGATGAGAATCATCCAGAATAGCAAATAAGAAGCTTCTGATAAGCGGTGTAGAATGTTCCCCAGAGGGAACTGGAAACATTAAAAGCTTTGGGTTGACTGACGTAGAGCAAAGCCGACGGGGAGAGGTTGCCCGCTGTGGGTTTCCGTGTAGAAGCTGATGATGACCGAAGTTAAGTTTGATGTTTACAGCAGGTGAAACATTGTCTAATAACATTTGACTTTTTAAAATCTGGAACACAAGTTTATTTATGTCACTCTGTCACTCACAGCAGCCAATCAGAGCTTCTACTCTGCCAGTAAAATAGGCATCTCTGATCCGATGGGTAGATTTGGAAACAATAAAGCTCTCAAGAAGGATGGGTGGTTCTGTCTATCTAGAATATAGATGAAATGTTATGTTTGAGGAAAGGAATGGTGATATACCTAAAGAAAATAAGAGGCACAAAAGAGGGAAGACATCCCTTGGCTTAAATTGGCAGCAATTGGTGAAAAAGCTGTAGAGACTTGGAAAATTAGAAGTATAGCCGTGCTGTTTTGATTTCCCAGGTCAAAATGGGAAGGAGACATACCACGTCCTGCGTAGGTCAGACCATACATCCAGCATACCCACAGTCAGTTCTCACCATATGCATTAGTTATGGTCTATAAAGTCACCACCAACGCTGAATCAGTGCCTGCTCCTGGGGGAGATACAGGGTTAAGATGGTTAGGTTCTCGCAAGCCTCTGATTTGCAAGAACCAACTGACCAATATATAAGCTTGCTTTATGTGTGTTTCACTTTAAAGACACCTTGTTAATATATACTAAATATATAGGAAAACTTGTTTTCAGTGACTCACTAAAGGATGTACTGTTCTCTTTTTTCAATAATGATTTCAGGATACCAATCTTATAGTGTAATTGGGTTCTTTATCATCTAAGTCAGTTTTGTTTCAGTGTTCTGTCTCTAGCTCTTAAGGGTGTTGTCCAAAAACAAATTTGTTAAATATGAATGTTGTAGTTTGCAACTGATAACTTTTTTTTTTTTTTTCTTTTTGTGACAGAGGCTCACTCTGTTGCCCGGGCTAGTCTGTAAACATCAAAATTACATCTTGCGACGGATTTTTGGGATAAACTCAATTTCAATTCCGGCACTCTGGAAGGAATTTGTCTTTTGGTACCGGTAATATCAGCAATTTGGTATTTGAGGTGACTTAAACGGCTTAAATTGATTACTGCAGAGTCATTCTTTACATAATCGTGCTCAGCATTTGATACATGCAGCCAATGTACACTAACGGAGTAGTCTAAGTCTTGGGGGGATTGAAACAATGTCCTCAAGTTTGAAACAATGTCCTCAAGTTTTTGAAACAATGTCGCTCAAGTTTTTGAAACAATGTCACTCAAGTTTTTAAAACAATGTCCTCAAGTTTTTGAAACAATGTCTCTCAAGTTTTTGAAACAATGTCTCTCAAGTTTTTGAAACAATGTCCTCAAGTTTTTGAAACAATGTCGCTCAAGTTTTTGAAACAATGTCGCTCAAGTTTTTGAAACAATGTCCTCAAGTTTGAAACAATGTCCTCAAGTTTCTGAAACAATGTCTCTCAAGTTTTGCAACTGTAACATTACATGTCTGAAATTTCATTGGAAACTCTGTCGTGACATCCCCCAGCTGAGTGTGGGTGGCGGCTGGAACTCTTAACTAAATTATTTGGTTTAATTTGCTCGATTTGGTTGGTCGGAATACGATCCAAGGGAGAGCAAGGACGCGGGTAGACTCTGCGTGGGCTGGTTCATTTGCTTTAACCTTGCCCAGTTGTATCAGCAACGGCCACAGAGAGGATTATGTCCTGAAACAAAATGAATGTTTCGGGGAAAATCAAGGCTCATACATCACCACCGTTAGGAAATCAGCATGAAGTTCATGTCGCTCTTACGGTTCAGTCATCTCAGTAACAGCATCCTCTCAAAAAACAGCGCATTACTCTCATTTACCGAAATGCCATCGTCATCAATGCCCCATTCATCAGCTGTCCGTAGTGCGGTTTATCTAAAACAAATATTTAAATGACCAGTGGCGAAGGGTGAGTGGCTGTAGATAAGCTAGGGATGGAGTATGGCTTTAAACTTTTCCTGAAATAATGTAGTTTTGAAATTTTCTCTTTCTATAGCTCCCTCAGCATGAGAAAAAGTCTATTAAACACAAAATGCCAAGTGAGTCAGGAGGGGTTTATCCCCCTCTGTGCTGTGTTCTTAGAAGAGCTAAGTAACCAAGATGAAGCCTTGTAGTTAATAACCGCATCCATACTCCAGCCCATGGAATGTCACAGCAGAGATTATAAGGAAAGTTTATAGATAAAATATAGGTATGGCATTTGGTTCATTATACCTTAAAATAAACTCAAAGGGTCTGCTTAAGCACATTAGTTGAGTCCATCAAAAGTGCTAAATCTTATTTTTAAAAGTTGTATCAACAATATGTGAGCCACGGTAACTCTATAATGTATCATAATATAATGTAGCACAGCCATTTAAAATATCAAAATCACCAGCTTGATAGGGTCACCAGTACTATAAGCCAAACTGACGATTTTGGAAAGAGTGCTACAGTTGGAACTGCCTTGGCCACTGGGTTTGAGAGGCCTGGTTTGGATTATCCGTCTTTACACAGAGGACACCAGAGATATTAACAGGAGCTGCATAACTTCATTCATTCATCCTGTGTTTCCAAGCCGTTTGCATCAATGCAGTCGGGTTCCAGAGAATGATTTCTTTACAAAGGTGTATTTTCTTTCTTTATTCACTACATTTTATGTAAGACCTTAGGAGGTTAATTTTTGGTTGGCACGAACATTCATAATTACAAAGGTTGAGCTCCTTGAAGTGACGCTATAAAATATTGATGTTAAGGCTAAGGTGGGTTTTTCTTGCCCCCCCCCAAAAAAAATGATGATAATGTATGGGTGGGCGCCAAAGGTGACTCTGGGTGTTATTTTTCATGAGTGACAGGGATTCCCTTTGCAAATTTACAACAATAGGATCAGAAAAAATGTATTGTCATAGGAAATATGTAAAGACAGTGTTTCTTATCCTCCGAATGATAAAGACCTTGGGAAGATTTTATTACAGGGTATTTCTTCAACTAGCAGGCTACCCTGCTTGAGAGACTCTAAAAAGGGATATTTAATATCATTTTTAAGGTTCAAACGCAGTGGTCATGAGCTCTTTTTGCTGCTGCTTGGATACAAAGAAAAACAAGTTTACACTTTTTAAATCTCATATATGGAGCAGTTGGTGGGGAGTAATATAGGACAGATGGTAACACGAGAGTCTAAATCTGATAGGACCCTCTATGATCAGGGTTTGCAGGCGGTGATTGGGTCGTGAGGCTGAAGCCCTCGTGGATGGGATCGGTCCCCTCATAAAAGAAACTCCCGAGAGCAACCAGAACCTCTGTCATGTGAGGTTAGTGAGAAGACACCTGTCCGGGGAAGGGGGCTCTCACCGCCACTAAGTCTGCCAGTGTCTTGATCTTGGACTCGCCCAGAACTTCCAGAAATACATTTCTGTTGCTAATAAGCCACCTACTTTATGGCATTTTGTTATAGCACCCTGGACGGGCTGAGACAAGAATTCATTCGCCAGAAGCTACTGAGCCTCAAGAAAGAACCAAGTAAGCATAGTAATTGACTGCTAGTAATCACACATTACTAACCCCTGGCTCCATAGACCCCGGGCTGTCCTTTCAGTTTGTCTGTGTCTCAAACGGATGGTTCCCGCACATTCTGGAAGCTTCGCCTCTCAAGCTCCTGCTTCTCTGTCTGCTTTCTCTGCTTCTCCTCATTCTCCCGCAGCGTTGGTGCTTAATCTGCATACAGAAGACCATCTGGAAATATCAGGATTTAACGCCCCCGGGCAACCCAATGCCAGTGAGGGACCAGGGTCAGAGGATGAACACCCCAGATTCTCTGCCCCCCAGTGGGACAATTCTAAGGTGCATTCCATGCAGTACCTCAGGGGGCTTCTCGGGAGATTAGGCCCCGCTTGTCCACAGTGGTGACCTGGCCACTGGTGTGTCTACCGCCTTTCTTCCCCTTCCTGTTTCCCTTGCTTATTCCCCCAGTAGGGCTTTCTGGGATCACGTTCCAAATAACCCACCTGCTTGGAAGTCTTTGTCTGCTTACGGGACTCCCCAAACTAGGATGCAACAAATGGAGCCTAGGCACAAGTTTTCTAAAAAATATGGAATTTATAGTAAAGGGAATAAATACATCATCTCTTCTCTTCTTGTCTCTTTCCTCTTCTGTCCTCCCTCAACCCCTACCCGCCATCCCACACAGGCTGATGGAAAATAGACACATCTCTACCCTATTATTCTGCTCAAGGAACCCCAGGGTTAGGACTCCCCTTTGCCGCTGTCTTTTGATCTAGAACTTTAATTTTTTTTTTTTTATCGTACCATTACCTAACTTCTAGAGACAGGAATAAACAGATGACTGGGAAACTGGCCTGGTGAAATTTTGGGACAATTGGTTCTATCCAGGTACAAGGGGTTGGTTGTCACACAATAGAGAGCTGTAGAGACTTCAGCACTGCCTCAGGTCTTACAGGAAACTTGGGAACCAAATGCATACTTACCACGGGAAATATTTAGAGCAGCAAACATGAGGCTTAGATGCTAATCTTTATCCATTTTCACTTGAAACCTGTTTCTTTACGAGGCTGAGTTTGTGATCCGAGCAACAGCAATTGTGCACTAGGAGATAAGGTGTCAGGATGAGCCTGACAAGCTATGGATCTTCCCAGGTGGTGACTATACTCCGAGATGCACAGGGTGTACTGTCATCTGGGTGTATACACCGAGGTGTCAGCGAAGATGATGTATTGCCCCAGTGTAGCCAGGTGGACAGGCTTTGAGAACCACGGCTGAGTCAAGACTCCAGCATTTATAAGACTGCATATAACTATCGTTGAAGCAAAATTGGTCCCCCTACTAATTATAAACATCATGCATTATTTTACTTAATTTTGGCAACCAGTTTATAAGCAGACTTTGCAAAGTTAGAAATTGATGCTCAGAGGGATGAAGAAACTTTTCTAAGCATATTGTAAATACGGAGCCCTTGGAATGTAGCTAGTCAGAGTTGACATGTCCTGTAAGTATAAAATACACACCACATTTTGAAGACCCAGAATGAAAAAAAAGAATGTAAAATATTAATAATTTTACATGGATTACATGTTAAATTATAACATTTTAGATACATTGGGTTAAATAACCTACATCATCAAGAGGAATTTCACCTGTTTCTCTTTATTTCTTATTGTCTAGCTACTAGTAATTTTAGAATTATGTATACGGCTCTTGTTATGTTTCAAATGCACGGTGTTACTTGAGAAGCTTGCCTCAAAGTAGGCAAGTGACCGTTCTCTTGAAGTCCCCTAATTTCATGTCTGTGCCCTTTTAAGAAGTGTTTATCAACATTTTTATGGCTACCAGTTAACTTTAGTCAGCTTCTCATAAAGGCCGGGTAAACAATGTAGCTGGAAAGAGTCTGATGCATTTCCTTGCCTAAATACCCTTGTTCCACGTGGGATGTTGACGCTCTATTTCTTCTAAACCACAGATGATGAGCAATCCATAAACCCTTCATCTGCATTGCACGGGTTATCAACTGAACGCTCTTCATGTGGTTATTAGAGTAACTCTGACTAAGACAATCCCAGGGAAACTTTCCAGCTGCCTCTTAGAGTGCCATCAATTGTAAATTTGCATCAAATACCAAAATGCATCTTCTGAATTATACAGGAAATGACAGATTGGTACAGAATTATACAGGAAATGGCAGATTGGTACAGAAATTATAAACACAGCCAACCGAAATACAATTGTTTAGTTTATTGTATGTTGGAGAACACAAACATTCATTCCTGAAGCATGAAAGAGATGACTTAACCTAAATTAAACTGGGTTCTCTAAGAATTTAAGCCTGGTGAGAATGACCAGAGGTGGCATCACGGGAAGCTAAAGTGCCGGGCAGTGACGTCAGCAAGACGGCTGCCTAGAAGCCGCTGGGTACTCCGTCTTTGGTTTCAGATATTCGTGGGAAGTCTTGGAACGTGTCCCCCACAGATGAGGGAAGACTGCTATATCCAACGTGCATGTGTTAGCTCAGTTATATACAGGACCAGAATAAAATTACATAGTACAATTATATTCATAATAAATGTGGGACAGATTTGCATTTATTTTTTTTTTTAAAAACAGTTTATCAGCTGTGTGAATACAGACAGCATTTAAGGTTCTTCAAAACCGTGAAGACTGGAGGCTCTGTCTTCAGAGAGGGAAGGCAAAACCTTCAAGTGGGCGCTGGTCTTTGTCTTCAACATCACAGCTCACAAACATGAGCTTTAATCAGCACCGCTCATGGCATCCCATCACACTGCATTGCAATTATTTGAATTTCTGTTGCTGCTGCTAGACCCTCTATGACGCGAAAGGTATCTTATGCAGATTTCCACTCCCAGCGTCAGGATTGGGCCAGGAATTCCAGATCATTGAATCTGTCCCCAAATCAGGTAAATGAATAAGGATTGCGTTTGTGCCTGTATTTCCATCCTCCAAGCTTCGGTTCCCCGTGGATTAGAAGCTCAGTGTCAGTCTCTGCGACACAGCTACGCATAGGCAGCGGAGTTACTGGGGCAACAGGGTATAACTGCAGGCAGGCACAGCTGGAGGAATGAGAACGTTTTGTTTTGATTAGCTTTCCAGATACCCTTGCAAGATAAAGAAATTAGCTGAATGCATTTGAATATTTTTTCAGTTGCCTTTCAGAGAGCCAGAGAGTTCATGTGTCAGCGAAACTCTGTATACGAGAGGATGGAGCTTCCCACATGTTTGGGAGAAATAAAGAACCCCTTTCGCCAGTGCAGACTGAGAATCTTGCGTGCACGAACCAAAAAGGACTCTCGTCCCCACTGTCCAGGTGCTTATTGACTCAAAACCAGAGAAAGGTAAAATTCTACAGCAGGCACGGGGACGTGTTTCTCTTTGCAAAACGCTGTGTTCCACCGGGGAAATCCCTGCTCGGGCTTCGTTTCTTTTTGGAAAAGAACATTTCTTACGTTTGTTAGTGAGCGTTGGTAGGTTCTGGAAAAGTCTTAGCTTCTTCTGGTTGCCTGACACCGGAGGCTGGGGCGGAGCCCGCTGCCTATCTCCATCCAGATTCTTGTCTCCCACACTCTGCCTCTTATTTGTGTTGGACCACGACTGGCTGCAAAGGAGACTCCGGATGGAAAAGAGATAACGACCTTGCGGGAAAAGGGGAGATAATTTGGGTGCCTTGTGCTGTAAGGGTAAGAAGCTCCTCACACTTTCCCCAGAAAGAGGAATCTCCGTGTGTTTTTACACAAGATCCGGCTTCGAGCCATTCAATCATGTCAATAAAATATCCCTTTCCGCCCTTGCCAAGAAAATTAATTTCCTCAGATCAGAAAGGGAATATTTCTTTAATTCTAAATAACGTGCTTGCTTTTCTCTCTTAACTCCCAGTGAATATATAATGTAAAAAATAGAAGTAACCCTTGTGTAGCTATGAATCTGTCAATGACTTAACGGATATTAAATCCAATTATTTGTGGGAATATACGGAAAGAAAAGGAATAGTGGTCTCTTTTTTTTGTGTTCTGGAAGGTGTGAAATGGAGCGTTATCCTGATGGTATGCTCCTGTGTCACCAGTCTTGGACAGGTGTTAGTGGTACAAAAGCACAGTGCATATTTTTTATTCAACTTGTTCTTCTAATAATTTTTTTTTTTTGAGACTGAGTCTCACTCTGTTGCCCAGGCTACAGTGCCGTGGTGGCCTCAGCCTAGCTCAGAGCAACCTCAAACTCCTGGGCTCAGGCCATCCTCCTGCCTCAGCCTCCTGAGTAGCTGGGACTACAGGCATGCACCACCATGCCCGGCTAATTTTTTCTATGTATTTTTAGTTGGCCAATTAATTTCTTTCTATTTTTTAGTAGAGATGGGGTCTTGCTCTTGCTCAGGCTGGTTTCGAACTCCTGACCTTGAGCGATCCTCCCGCCTCGGCCTCCCAGAGTGCTAGGATTACAGGCGTGAGCCACCGTGCCCGGCCTGTGCTTCTAATACTTAAGAGATAATCTAAGCCACGTGGAAAATATGTTTATTTTTGTGTATGGCTATATCCTCCAATTGTCTACATTGATTTGGGATAATTGCAAGATCTCCACTTCAAGTGGAGATGGTTGCCTACAGTTGGCATTACGGCTTCTTACCGTACATATGAATTTTCAGATGCTTCAGTTCAGCTTCCAACAGAATATACAATCAGGTGAGCTGCTGACGTATCCAGCAACGTGTCACTTTATTTGATCAAATGTCCAAACACTTTACTTTCTATTTATTATTCTACATTTGCTGCAATGAATGATTTCTAAGTATGTTGTCCTGAAGCCACAGTTTGGGGATTTCTTATTTATTAACTAACGCTCTACGTCATCCAGAATGAGACCGCCACATTCCCACGAGAAGAGAGACCACAGTGTTTGGCGAAGGATCACGCCTGCTTGGTGAACGACACCTTGATCGCAGCAGAGGTGCGTGTGTGTTCTCCTTTCTCGGGTGATGCAGGACTTCCAAAAACCGTCCGAATGCACCACTGCCCCACGGGATAAGGTTTGTGAACATAGTTTATCCTTTCTGAGCAGGGTGCTGGGAAATACGGTTCTTTCTCTCTCTCCATGCTTCAGCTACCACTTCACAAAGCAGAAGGGAAAATCTACCCACGTGGTAGGAGTGATGAGTGGCAATTACGACCTGGCCAGCCCACCTTGGCAAAGAGTGCCGGGGAACGCATGCTCGGCTAGAGGGAGGGGATCCTCCTGGCTCCTGTCTGAGGCAGCTGTTAGTGGTCTGGAGTCTACCTGTGCGTATGTGGTACGGACGTGCTAGCGAAATCATCCCAAACCACTTGCAACTTCTATGCACCTGTAGATAAGGCACATTCGCTCTAGACAAGAATGGGGGAGATAAGGAGTCTCACCAGAAAACATCGCCGGGGGAAGAGCTAAGTGTGCCGTAGCAGCAACGTGATCTTCTCTGTCATTGACGAAGGTCTCATTCTCGTCTCCACTTCCCCCTGACCCTTCGTGATTCTTCTCAGAACCTAGAGTCCCCGGATGTTTGCTCTTTGGATGAGTCAAACCTGCCAACATGTGTTGTGACAAAATGGTAACACTTTAAAAGACCGGCAATCCTTAGCATTGGCAAGGGGCACAATTTACATCATTGTTGGAATTCCGGATAGTACAGCCTTATGGGTTGGGAGCCATTTGGGATTATGTGTCAAAATGTAAAACGTGAATACCTATAGACACGGCCCTCTGAATGCCCAAGCGCAGTGGGGTGCCAGGGCCAGCTTCACGCTTGCCAGAGCCACCTGTGCACATTTTGACTCACTTTTCCGTCCCCAGCAAACAGGTAAGCCACCAGGAGTTGTAAAGACACACAGATAGCAGCTAACATTTACTGAGCACTTTTTGTGAGCCAGGTACTGTTTTAAGCAAGTATGTTAATTGTTTTCATCCTTAGGGCAACCTTAGAGAGTATTACTGCCAATCAATTTGCAGACTATGAAATTGAGGTAAGAAGAGGATAAATAACTTGCTTGAAGTCACATGGATTGTCAGCGGCTGGCCAGGATTATTCAAATAATCGGTCCCCCAAGGAATTATCAAACTTAATCACTTACCTCCTTCTTATGAAGTTGCTTATGTCAGCATATCTGTAATAGGGGGAGAAAATGAAACCATCTCTGAATAGCACCCCTTCTAAGCTCCTGGAATTTTAAGCAGCTGTTAAAATAAGCTACACAAATCTGAATGAGCTACTTAAAAAGACACCCATTATGTGTCTTATTAATTGAAATGGTAGGGTTTAAACTGTCTATAATATGATCTCATTTTTGCATGATATTACAACGAACACATCAATAAAAACCCTATATCTTCATTTGAACGCCCATAGGAAAAAACCTTCAGTGACACATGCCAAATTGCTAAAAGTGGCTAAGCCCGAGGTGTGCAATTGGAGATGAAAAGAAAGGGAATACTGGTTTTATCACACTTGGGAGCTCTCTATGTTGTTTTATTTCTATTTCCATAAGAATTTACTCTGAAATTTGAAAAAGAAAGGATGAAAATATATCTGGAGAGAATCTATTATCCACAGCACCGTCCACATTTGAACCAGGACAAAGCGAGATTTCCGTGTCGCGAACACCCTCCGGGGGCCGCCCCGGAGAACCCGTGTGGGCGTTGCTGACCCTCGCGGGGCCTCCCCGAGACTCAGCCTCACGATGCTGAGTGAAGGCGCAGCCTGCCCTGTCCTCACCCCACATCCAGCTCACTTCCTCTCAGTAACTTAAAAGAGGGATCAGAACCGTGATTGCCCTACCGGCAGTGACCAGAACCGGGTAGAAGAGAGGTTTCTGAAGAAGGGCTCCCGTGGCGGACGGTCAGGCTGCACCTGTGGCTTTTGGCTTCGGTGCTGGCTTCAGGATAACTGGACTCAGCAGCTATGTCCCCAGTACCAGCAGGCCCACTGGGTTCCTAGAGGTAATTACGGTCAGATCTTTCTTAAGGACTGAGCTTTCAGCTAAGTGGCGAACCTAGTTCTGCTCAGGAAAGGAGCCCAGGACTGCCCCGGAGCAGCTGTGTGCCGAGCCAGCTCCGACCGGCTTGCTAAAGCTGATTGTTCTCGGCCGGGCGCGGTGGCTCACGCCTGTAATCCTAGCGCTCTGGGAGGCCGAGGCTGGCGGATTGCTCAAGGTCAGGAGTTCAAAACCAGCCTGAGCAAGAGCGAGACCCTGTCTCTACTAATAACATAAAGAAATTCCTTGGCCAACTGAATATATATGTAAAAAATTAGCCGGGCATGGTGGCGCGTGCCTATAGTCCCGGCTACTCAGGAGGCTGAGGCAGGAGGATCGCTTGAGCCCAGGAGTTTGAGGTTGCTGTGAGCTAGGCTGATGCCACGGCACTCACGCTAGCCCAGGCAACAGAGTGAGACTCTGTCAAAAAAAAAAAAAAATAAAGCTGATTGTTCTCACTTCCTCCGAACTCTGAGTTTAGTGACTTCACGCTGGTAGCCTGAAATCAGTGATGCTGGGAATATTTACACCAGAGAGACCATAAAAAGGAAGGCCCCTCCAGTCGGTGGTTAAGCATTTATCTGCACCCCACCCCCTCAAGGCATTCTACGTTATTGACGCAAAAACTCTGAAAGTTGTCCAAAGGCTTGGAGACCTGACTATTTTTGTCTTGAGAAATTCAGAAGGTTTGACCCTTTTTCTCCCGTATAAAGGAGCGGTCACACAGGGCTAGACGGAATACAGGTGTTGCTCGTCCAGGAAGACAGCGGTCATTCTCTAGGAGGCTGGGAAATAACTCAGCGAGAACTGGTAGCCTCCCTTCTGGCATTGCAGCCCCCCCATTCCACACAGAGCCCCGCCCCTAACACGGCAGGAGGAAGGAAAACATTTGCCATCGTGATCCACGTGGTCGATGAACTTGAGGGAGAAGAAACTGCCGAGGTAAGCTGGCGGTTTCCAACTTGGCAGTTCCCCCGGCAAACTCCTCTCTGCACACCTGAGCCCTGTGCCCCTTGAGGTCCACTTACGCCCAGGACAGGACAGAAGTCCCACTCAGAATATTTCCTCCTTGGCCTTCTTATTCCCCTTTGTTCCTTGTTAGTTACAGAGCTGAAACTGACCCCTCTTGTGAGAAAACCTTCTGTTGATTGCTGTAATAAATCATACGGCGGCGGCAGCAACAAACTGCACTGCTTTTCCCCTACTGAGAGTATTTGGCAAGAAGTAAACAACTTCGAAACCAGCAGTGACAGCCACCACACAAGCAGCTCTCCTTCTTCTCGCCAAACCTGTCCGGGAACCCGGCCCGAAGGGGTTCTGGCCTCAACACACCTCTCCGCCTGACAGGGAGCTCTGCACGCCTCGGTCTTTACCCAGCCAGCCTGAAATCACCGAGGCAGATAAACCCAGAGTGGTAAAGTTATTGGGGAGGAAGGGTCTCCCGCCATCTTGCCAGCCACCTCCTTTTACAGGTGAATAAACCGTCATGGAGACGTCAGGTGACTTGTCCAAGATGACACAGTGCAGTGTCAGAGCCTCGACCGGGACCCAGGACTCTCCACTGCAAAGGTTGTGACAGCTGAAATCTCCGTCAGCCTCCGCAGTCCCACCTTGGAAAGGCGGCACGCTTCCTTTCTTGACCCGCAACGGGGACTCATCCCTGCCCACCTGAACCATCATTGTTCTCCGCATGTCTTTCTCGTGCCCTATCTGGTGTTAAAACCACCTGGCTTCTTACTCGCCTTCCTTGCTGCTCACGTGAAACATATTTCATGAGCTGGAACCCCGTCTCCTTCTTTCTCTTTCCTCAGCAGCAGCTGGCTCAGTGCCCTGTCCTTGGTTGGTGCTTAATATTTTACTGAATGGGACTGAATTTACCTGGGCACCGAGTAGATTTTTGCTGCAGGGGTTTTCAATCACACGTGCATTAGAAGCAGCTGGAAAGCCTATGAAGGTGTAGATTTCTGGAATTCTGGTTCAGAAGTTCTGGAGAGGGTGTCGGGAACCTGTGTTTTCAACTAGTCAGCAAGTGGTTCTGAAGGGTGGATCTGTTTACCCTCTTCCCAGTCTCCCTTGTGACAAAATGTAGTCGTGAGAACGTTAGCCAAGATTAGGGGTGTCGCTGGGGTCAGAGGGCATGGCAGAGAGCTCTGGTCCACGCAGGGGTAGATCCTGTGGTCTTAGTTTCGCCAAGAGAAATCTCTAACAAAAAAGTTCTGAAAATGACTCTGGGGGAAGGAGCCTGATGCTCAGCGAACTCTCCCCAACTCTTCACTGAGGTGAAGTTCTCCAGGACTGGAGGAGGAGGACAATCAAAGGCTTTCTGTTGACTGCAGTGAATGCCCAAGTCAAACCTTCAAAGAGCAGACAGGCATTTGGGAAAGAAATCAGGAGCTTAAACTGAGGCTCATTACTGCGCTGACAATCTGCAACAAGATACGCTCAATGAGTTAATGTTTGCAGAGCGCTTTGATCTCGCAAAGCACCGAGATAATCCCAGGCCTTGTTTACCGAATGCCTTTCTTCCCAAGGGCTCAAAGTGACGTACAGGCAAGGAGCCCGTTCTGTGCTTTCCAGCGCAGAGGGGCGCTCGGATGAATTGGGGGGGTGGTGGTTGCCTTGGGACCACGCTGAAGGAGGGAGCAGGGGGTATCGTGGTGGTCGGGGTGGGCGCCAAGTTCCAGGAGGTACGGCAGGTCCTCTGTGCTCACGGATCAGCCGTGTAGGACGCTATCGTGGCATTTATCAAGCCGCGGCATAGTGTCAGAATTTGTTTACGTGTCTGCCTCCTGCACTGAACTGCGAGTTACTCAGGCAGAGAGACCGGGTCTCTCAGCTTTGCGTGACCTGGCCCTTGCCCAGCCGCCCAGCCTTGGCTCCCACAGCTTGCTCCCTCCCTCATCAGCCTCCCCACAAACTGATCTTTCTTCAAATCTCTGATTTTTTTTTTGCATTTTTTCTTCCATTTTCTCTTCCGTTTACTTTCCTTTGCTTCTCCCTTATCCATGCTTTTAAAATTTCACCTCAATGTGGTTTCAAGATTGTGCTGATTGAACTTCTGCTTCCAGAAAGCTCTACCCCAATAGGTAGAGCAGATTCAATAGGTATCAGCAGATTCAGCCGCCTCAGTTTTACTTTGCACTGGGCTCCGTACGTAATGTGGCTGTCCCTGATACGTGACTTCACTTGGGACTTGATAATATTTGGGTCATATGTGCAAGTTGTACTCTCGATTCTTGTAAAATTAACATGTATGACTGCACACGGGTTTGCAGCAAACTTTTAGAGCAGGCTTTGTCTACATGCTCTTGATTCCAGCAGGAAAAAGGATTCGAAATCTGGTTTAGTTTCGCTTTGTTTAGGAAAATTAAACTGTTTTAATCGTCCCTTTCTCTCTTCCTCGCTGCCATGTTTATTTTGAAAGGTTGTCACATGGACCCGAACCTTACTGCGGCCAATCCATCGAGGTTTCACCAACGGAGCTTATCAAGCCAGGACTATATGCTCTCCTCAAATTAAACGGTAGCTGGACCACAGCAAGGCTTGCGGGAGGTGAATGTCCCCAGGGTGAGAGTGACTGTCACTGCACAAACATATGCAAATGTGCCCAAACGTGGAAATCACAGCTCTTAGAGCCTCTGACCTGCTTTTCTTTTTTCCCCCTCTGACATCCTCTTTTCTCAGCCTAGGAACTTCATCACACTTGCAGGTACACGCCTCCTCCCTGCCCAGGCCAGGCGCTGCTTGTCGGGCCGGTGCACGGAAGCTCAGCCCCTGTGTTGCCCTGTATTCTGTCACTCCAAGGCTGTGAACTCGGTGCACTCTGCGAAAGCCACGCCTTCCCCCCCGGCGAAGCCAGAGACCCAGCGCCGAACGTCAGCAAAGACCGGAGCTGGGGCAGGTTAGATGAGGCCGTGTTGCTGTGTTTTAACAACCTGTCAACAACTCGAGGGGAGTTGCAGAACATTTTCGCTGGCAAGGTAAAGAGAGATCAGCCTAAGCTGTCAAGTTGCCCAGATTTAAGGGAGTCTTAATTATATACATAAAACCGTAAAGATCACAGGACCTTTTCTCTCTCCCTCTCCCCGCCCGCCTGCCCTCTCTGTGCCAACCCGCCCTCGGCTTTAGAAACGCATTTCCTCCTGCAGGAGCTCATCCATTTCATTTCACTGACATGATGATTGGTTAAACTTGGCACTGGTGGGTTTGGGTGTAGACACAAGGCCCAGCGGGAGTGCTTCTGCAGAAAAAACCTTTTGGGTTCCTTTCGTGATTCATTGCCTGACAGTACAGTGTGGGAGCAGCCCATCAGGACTGTTGAGTACCACAATGACAGCATTTCCTGGAGGGGGTGGGAAGGGACAAAGGTGCTCAGGATGGTTCTGGATCTCTTGTGAAAATGGCAATCCCGGTCAGACACCTTGGGAGGCTGCTGCGCAGACGGGCTCAGGTTAATCTCTCGCATTGATCCAGCATCGCTGTTCCAGCCCGGGCTTGTCCTAGAAAAGCATCGTCTAAGAGAGGAACTTCCAGGCATGCTTGAGTCCTGAGTAAGGAGCGGTGTCTGGGTTCCAGGAGGCAGATTATCCCAACCACACAGAAGTATCTGAGGATGGGAAACTTGGCCTCGACTTAAACACTTAATATTCTCCCTGCTGTGTAGAAGTCGCTGTGATGGTAAGGGGTGCAGACGAAGGACCTCAACTATAGGAAAACAAACGAGTCCCAGAAGTGATATCGGAGGATCCTCCCGGAATTACACCTGTTTCCACTTTGTGCCCAAGTAACCATTTCAGTCTTCAAAGAGAGTTGACGGCCATCTCTCCTGAGCCCCTCGTCTTCAGATGAGGCCAAGCGTAAGTGACAAAGGAGCTCAGGAGAGACAGGGACTGTTGACAAGGCCCAAGTCCCCCGACCGGGGGTTCTGTGGTCTTTCCAGCATTCCTTTCTGCGAAGTTCATAGTACTGTAAAGATAGCATCATCTTCCCTCACGAGAGGGGCCTAATCCTTGATAAATGAGGAAAAGCGGCATGTGGAAGCGGGGATACTAAATCACACAGCAAGTCTGGGCCTGATCAGGAAAGGACACAAGCCCCTTAAAGCCCCTTGTCGAGACACCAGCCCTTTCAGTGAGCGTAGGTGACAGGAGTGAGCCTTAGCACTGTGCCTATGGTGGCGCATGTCTCAGCGAAAGCCTCCAGGAGCTTGCGAGACAGAGTCAGGTGACCGAGAATGAATTAGGTACGTGGCTTTCCCTGTCCATGACTATCTCCAATCGAATCCTGGCCAGTGAAGATGCTTCCTGCTCACTCTTAATTGAAAGCTACTTAATGAGCCTCATCTCTAGCCTTTGTCCCTAAGCACTGAGGTTGTTGGCCCTAAAAGCCTTCATGGGATGAGTCACGCACTGGAGATGATCCTGGGGAGGGGGGGAAGCCCAGTAGGCACGCTGCCAAGTGACCTCAGTCACAGGTGACCTTTGCTGAAGAAAAGCACCTGAAAATTGGCGGGTCGCTGATTTCAAGACATGTTTGGAATCCCAGCGAACTTTCAATTAATTAATTAATTAAATATTTGGTAACCAAGCACTGAGGGTAGCAAGGGACCTACGTTTACATAAATGGCGCAGTGGGGTCACCAGGAGCCAATGCCCTGGAGTAAAGCCCCTGCCAATGTCTCTTCCTGATTTACAGGTGAGGATCCCAGAGGTATATCATAATAAATATAAAAAATTTCAATCAGTTCTAAGCATTATGTAATTTTTCTCAAGATTTTTAACTCAAGGGATTTTGTGTCATGTTAGGTGATCAACCAAGTGGTAAGAGAAAAACACCCTGGAGTCTGTCAGTCTCAAAACTAATATTCAAACTCTCAATCTGTTTGATTAAAAAAGTTTAATGAGCTGTAAAATAAATACACTTCCATTAAATATTAAATAAATTATTTACAACTTGAAAAAATACTTTTATCTTCATGCATCTTTATGTACAGAAATAGGACTTAGCATAAAAAGTGGCAATTGAAGGTTTAAAACCATCAGAACGAAACGGTTCCATTCTCTTACGATCCACTGGAGGAGGACCAACTCATCATTGACGGTCGGGATTTGGCCATGACTCCCGATGTGACATCCTGTTCAAAAATATAGAGTGTTAGAGAGAAGCTAAATTCCAACACAGCTTGAAGAAAATTTCAAAGGATAATCAGGCATCAGAATTTGTCAATTTTTTTTCTAGTATATCTTATGAGAAATGTTAAGAGCTTTTTAGAAACCATCTATCATTTGGCTACATTTCCTCTTTCACACCTGTTTTGGTCGCGTGCCTACGTGGGTAGAAGCCTGCATATGCTCAGCCCTGTTGCATCAAATTCTGGTTTATAAAAAAGCAACACCAGGCCAGGCGTCGGTGGCTCACACCTGTAACCCTAGCACCCTGGGAAGCCAAGGCGAGAGGATCGCGTGAGCTCAGGAGTTCGAGACCAGCCTAAGCAAGAGCGAGACCCCATCTCTACTAAAAAAATAGAAAAGAAATTAACTGGACAACTAAAAATATATAGAAAAAATTAGCCAGGCATGGTGCCGCATGCCTGTAGTCCCAGCTATTTGGGAGGCTGAGGCAGGAGGATCGCTTGAGCCCAGGAGTGTGAGGTTGCTGTGAGCTAGGCGGACGCCAGGGCACTCTAGCCTGGGCAACAGAGTGAGACTCAGTCTCAAAAAAAAAAAAAAAATAGCCACACCAATCATGAGAAATAGTTTTCCTAACCAAATCTATGCAGTGGACATAATTAAAAACAAAGATTAGGTGGCTCAGTCTATTTATGATATACACATAATTTGAGATAATTAGTCCCGAGGGCATAATAGTAGTAACTACCAGTTAATAGGCAGCTAGTGTGTGCTAGCTCAGCGTATTTCTTTGTCCTAAAATCACTCTGGAACCTACGCTGAGAAATCTCTATGGCACTAACTAGCCAAAAATCCACCCTTATTCATGTCGGTGATCATAGCTTCAGCACATTAAGCCAACACCGTAAATTTTGATGCAATAAATAGTATAGCATTGGTATGGATAATTATCCATTTCAGGAATTATTGAGCTAATTCAATAATAGGCTCAGGACATAATATCTGCCCTTAACCGATGCTGAATGGAGTGGTTCTTCAAGCATGAGAAGCATCTAGAGAGTTCATTTAAAATAGAAGGTCCGATTCAGTAGATTTAGGGCGGGACTTAGGAACATGCACGTTGAACAAGCACCTCAAGTAACTCTTAAACTCTCTGAAGTTAGAAAATCTAACCTAACCTAAGGATGCGTCGTGGTCTCTCCCAAGTGTCTGAGGAAATGGAGTTCCCTCTTCTGACCACCTTAAAGCGTGTCCTTGACCTCCCGCCTCCCTCTTCCTCTGGACGCCTTCTTCATCTGCTGCCCACTTTCATTATCAGTGAAAAACCCTCTTCACGTCTTCTTACCTTCTACCTGCAACATGCTCAGCTCTCCCTCGTCACAAAAAATGAAACTGCATCTCCTCACCGACCTCTCTCTCGGATTCGCGTGCCCCTCCCTTTCCACTTCCTTTCGGTAAAAGAGTATTCAACCCAGCGCCTCCTCATCCTCCAAGTTTTCTCGGGCGAGCGCCCCAACTGGGCTCTCCACCGAGGGAGCTCGCCTGTCATCAGAACTTTCTCTCCCCCAAAATTCATCGCAGCAAGGCCATTTTTCAGACGTTTCTAAAACGATCTGTTTCATCTCTTTGGGGTGACGCTTCCTTCTCCTCCAAAACTGCTCGTCCCAATCTCATCAGTCCTTCAAAGTTCACTTCCAATGCCATGGTGAAAACGCGTCATCTCCTGCTCCCTAAAAATGCATCCCCCTGGAGTCTTTCTATCTCTCGTTGGAAATTCCTTATACTCCATCGGTTGCTTTCCGATGACACTTATTTTACATCCCCAAGTATTCTGGTTTCTTACACTTTTTTACCCCTATCTGCTAAATATTAAGTTCTTTGAGAAAAGGATGTGTGTATTTCATATTTGTATCCCTCAAAATACTGATGAAGCACATGGTCTATTTTCAATATGGAACTCAGTACTAAGCTCATTTCATACTGAAAGAATAATATGATAATACTTTAATGTATCCTTTGTTCATAGTGTACCCATAATTAAGAATGCATTGCTTATTTTTCTTGAGCTATTACAGTGTCCTATTTTTCAAAAGCAGAGCACACGGTCTAAAGATACCTTCTAAAGCTCAAACCTGTGGTGTCGTCCTCCGTTACGCTATGACATGTGCGTTTCCACTTTCTTGTCGAAGTTTCTTTCTTTCTTCAGCTTCTCCTTCGTATTCCCTGAAGTATCGTTTTCGAAGCCTTCGGAGGACAAGACAGTCTGCGGTTACCAAAGTTCTATTCATCTCTACGTTGCTTGCGATTGTCATGAGCACAAGGAATTCCTTTTCGTGAGTCCTTATAGACCGTTAAGCGCTACACTTCACCCAAAAGCAAAACCTAAACCCAGCTGTAAAATATTATCGAATTTTCAGGGAGGTGTTTGTGTTGACTTGATAAAAAAACACACTTCCAGAGGGCTGAGAATTAAATGAAGGTCATAATATGCAAACTTTCAGGAGGTCTGGAACACATTCCAATGCCTCTGTTCTGCAGAACTTAGCAAAGCTGCCACGCAGAACCGGAAAAGAAAATTATGATACGGTTTTACCGCAGAAGGACTTTATGCCTGCACAAACTAATTTAAATGATTAAAGTGTTTCAAAACAGACTTACGAAACAAACTGGGCTTCATTTCTCAGCATAAATATTTCCTTCTAGTTTTATTAATTGCTACTTTCTACTTTAAAAATTCAGTGGTTTAGAAACTTCTTAGCGTTGTACAGGCAATTCTCTGTTAAGCAGATTTTTAATGCATCTATTACACATTAACATTAAAATCATAAGGACTTTTCTGTTATTGTAATGTTTGGGAAAAAACCTTAACTCAATTATGGGGGGAAAAAAAACAGCAACTGTGACTTAGGCTTAGTGTTTGTTACATGTTTCAAATACAAGGAAAATATGGAAGGAAGGAGAAATATCACTGCTAAATTTTAAGAGTGCTAACATGGGCAAAGTCTTTTCATACTTTTCCAAAAACTTATTAAATATTCCAAGATGAATAATTACAAGTTTAATTATTATAAAACACCTTCCTTAACTAGCAACTGTTTTGTTCTATCCTTCCACGTGAAATGATAATGGTCTGTCTGAGGCTACCTTTCCTAAACATATTTGCATATCTGGCTTGAGGTGCTGGAGGACCAGGATAAATTCCAGGGTGTGCCAAACAAATTTAAAGTGCCCATCACACTTTATGTGCATGATAACACAGTTTTTTTAATGTGTCATTTTGCCATGATCTGATCTAAATTTAGAATAATATCAAACAACGGCAGGCGATAACCCCTCGTTTCCTGAATGGCAGCAGTGGTAGATCATGTCCACAATGTACTTGTTAAAGTAGTTTACCAAGACCTAAAATTAGAAGGACGAGTCCCTTGCTTTTCCCAAGCTCTGGGAGCACATGAGTCATCGCAGAGCCATGCATGCCCTCCCCCGGCTTCCCTCACTCAGTGACTTCTGTTTGACAGACAATGCCATTCTGATGTACCCATCGCTGCCTACTACCCGGGGCAGCCTAGTTCTAACATTCATTGGTCATGCAGTGAAGGATGCCGTCTGTTATTACGAGCACAGGGAAGACAGTGCTGGAGTGGAACAGTAACAGAATTGTCCTTGCTTCCCACGCCTTGTCCTATGGTGGAAAGTTTTTTTTTTTTTTTTAATAATTGAGTTCCAGGCTGGGCATGGTGGCTCACGCCTGTAAGCCTAGCACTCTGGGAGGCCGAGGCGGGAGGATCGCTCAAGGTCAGGAGTTCGAAACGAGCCTGAGCAAGAGCGAGACCCCATCTCTACCAAAAATAGAAAGAAATTAGTTGGCCAACTAAAAATATATAGAAAAAATTAGACCAGTATGGTGGCGCATGTCTGTAGTCCCAGCTACTCAGGAGGCTGAGGCAGGAGGATCGCTTGAGCCCGGGAGTTTGAGGTTGCTGTGAGCTAGTCAGACGCCACGACATTCTAGCCCAGATAACAGAGTGAGACTCTGTCTCAAAAAAAAAAAAAATCTGTACTACCCAGAGTGATCTATAGATTAAAAGCAATCCCTATTAAAATACCAACATCATTTTTTG